>JANEHU010004670.1:0-67874 GCA_027563435.1 Nasonovia ribisnigri | reverse complement strand
GAGGGACATCTCCTAAATATATGATAACTAGTTCAAGAAATTCTTTATAATCGTCCCTAGAGAAATCATTTTTAAGTTTTTCATGAGCAAATATTAATATTTGTTGCCTTACTTCATCAAGAACAATACTGGTCCTAACATCTGTTGACCAAATTGAAAATTGTGTTAAATTAATAGTTTCCCATTGATTTTTAAATATTTTAAATAATGGGATATCAGGGCCAGATGATGGAGCAAACTTAGATCCAATGAATACACTTTGAAGAATAATTTCAAAAATATGATGTCTACAAGCCAAATACAAAATATCACGACCAAGTTTATGTTCTAAAAGAACACAAGCACCATTTAAACGTCCAGTATTAGATGCTGTTGTATCAAATACAAATGCTTGCACTGTATGAAGAAGTGACCAATCTTCGAGAGTATCGTACACAGCAGACGAAACTTCATAACCGGTTCCAGCAGAAAGTTCGGGAACACCAAGAATTTGTTCAGTATTTGAAGCTGTTGCAATAATAGGAAGTCTATCAACAATTTGTTTTACTAGTTATATCGGGAAGAATTTTTGAATCCCAGTGTATAGTTATAAATTTTAAATTTAAGTCGGAAAAATTCAATTTTATTCTAGAAACATTTAACTCACGAAAACGTTGACGAGATAGCCGAATTGAAGTTCGATTTATGTAAAAATCTAATAGATTTAGAGATGTTGCTTCCACGCAGGCTATTAATAAATGTACTATAATGTACTGTAATAAAAGTAGTTTTAAGAAATGATTATACAATAAACATTTAGGTATAAAATAATCTGTTTGATTTATCAAACATTATTATGAAGTAATATTATTTTTATTGATAAAATAAAATAATAATTACGTTGTTTTTGGTTCTTCGTGGTGGTAAAAAGAGTTATTTAATAAAATATTTCATAAATCCTACTGCAAAAACAAAGTTATTGGTCTAATACAAATTGTACTTATAAATTTATTCTAGAAATTATATTTTAAACATTTTTTTATATAAAAGATTTTATTGTAATTTCAACCATATGTCAAATATATTAGAATAACCATAGAAAATTCAAATTTTCCAAATAAATATGAAATTTGGTTGTTTAACAAATTTTCGGAAAATAAAGGATTTACAAGAAATTTTGTAAGAACATTTCTTGTAGGTAATATAATATTCTATAATTAAAGTTCTATACATTTTTATGCGGGACTTATAGTTTTCGGTGAAAATTTGAAAAACAGAAAATTAACCTTCATTAGTCATTTTTCAACCCTTTTGCGGCACGTGAAGGGGGTGAGATATCATCACAAAATTTAACCTAAATTATTATCTTATAGTAATGAACAAAATGGACGGGTGCTCTATAAAAGATTTGAAAGTTTAAAAATAAGGACCACCCTAATAATATATATATAAATAACATCATCGCTTCATATTTTTAAAAATACATTTACATATTTTACGTTATTATTTAAATAGTAATAAAAGTACGTATATCTGGTATACATCTTGAAACGACCTGTCAAATAATAACTCGAAATTATGATTAAAAAATATATTTTCAATAAACATAAAAATGTACGGGTTAAATAACTACTGTTTAGTGATAAAAGTGATCCCTGCAGTAAATATTGCAGCGGGTGGGTTAGGCGTGTAAATTGTTACGGATAAAATCGCGTCGGTAAAAAACTTTATCGACGCCAGGCTTTTCGGTCCGATGGTACTGTATACGCATATTATATTATTATACCTAGGTAGTTGTTGCAGTCGTAACTCGCAGAGTCAAGAGCACCGACTGCAAAACTACGTCTCACGAAATGTATGACATTTATATCTCGTTCCGGGGAAGATTTTAATTTCGAAATTCTTTAAACGAATAAAAAAAATAATATATCTACCTAAATCGTCGTCGTCCGAACGATCCGATGAGCAGCGGTATAGTCGTTTTAATTATAGTCACAACTGTTTTTGTTTTTCCCTCTCGTCCGGATCACGACAGTATAATATTCCGGTGAGAAAAACAATACGCACAACACATGATAATCCTTATAATAGGTGGGCACATTATCATAGTAGGTTCCACCTAGAAACCTTTAAGACGTTGTTTTAATTTCGATCTATATAAAACGATTTGATAATTATTATTATCTTGAGATTAAATACCTATACAGCCGCGGTGTAGTAATGCGATACGTTTTTTAATCGAACCGAATATCTGATTGATTGCACACGCGTTACACTATCGGACCGTACGATCGAGGGAAAAAAAAACTGTTCTCAGATATTAAGTAGGTCAGATATTAGGTATATCGGATAAGTGTATATACCGAACAGCGTTTAGCCAAAAATAAAATGTATGGACGTATATTATATTACGTTATATTACATTGTGATGATAATTTGCATCTCTAGAACAATACTGACAAAACTCACAATTTTTAGATTCGAGAAAAAGCGATTTTAAGTTAGTTTGATATATGTAGTGTGTTCGGGCATTTACGGTAAAAGTATATTATGTATGTACCTACTGCAAGTCATTTGTTTTTAAACTTTAAGAACAAATACTGAAAATTAAATAACAACAGAATTATGTGAAAGCTTATAGTATGTTACTAACGACGAGAGGCCGATTCTTGAACCTCTTTGAACGTTTTCGAATATTCATGAATTATAACATCAGTGACATCACGATAATTCACAAATATCAAAAATATCGTTTTTTGTATTCAGGATAATTATTTTTAAACAATAATATTTATTTTGATAATATAAGATGAACAAATAATCCCTGGATATTTTGCAGGTGAAATCTGATAATCTCTGATGTTTTATCTTGTGATTATTACTACAAGTATAATAAACTATAAACGCATCAAATGATGTACCATACTACCATAGTATATACCTACCTATATTATTTGTCAAATAGTAGTAATACGTTATAAGTACGGATGTTATAATTATAGTTGAACTCTGAAATGTATAACATCAATAGAAAATGGCAAATGCTCCAAATAATAGAATACAAAATATCCGAATCGATCATTTTTGTTACCGAATAATATTTTCATAAAAAGAAACTTGTATTTTTTAAGAATTGACTGGTTCACCTTAAGACACTCACCCTGTATATATATATATATGTGTGTTTGCATAATGTATACGTATACATTATAATATTAAACAGTAACAATTTAAATGTATTCCCAAGAAAGTTTAATTTCTTCGTATAATTCATAAACGGCCGGTACGGTATTAAGTGTTTTAATTAGTTTCAGATCTCTCGACGGAAACTTGTATAAATATAATTTGCATTTGTATTTGTATTTCAAATCATTTTTTATTTTATTTTTTAAGATAAATTTATATAAATATATATATATATATATATATACGCACAAACAACGCGTTATATATGAATCGTAAATTAATTAAATCTCTGATAAAGAAAAAAAAACGTACCATCATATACAGTACGCTCACAGGTACGTATATACACTACGATCTGCATTCGTTTCGCTTCTGTATATATATATATATAGCTAGTAGCAGCATTGTAAAAAAAAAAAAACATTTTTAATTAATTCCAAAAACGACGATTTTTATCAGGTCCTTCGGTTAGGTAGATATACTGCTTGTGCGTATAACTGACAGTTGAGTGTACAACAACCTATGCCTAAAATGGCTGTGCGTACTTTCTGGCTAGGTACCTAGGTACTTGTATTAGGTTATACATTACGTCATGCGATACGCGTTTATAGTATTATAGGCTATACAATTCGATTGTTTTGCTCGAACGACAGTTGGTGGATGGAACATTATATTTTGACGACAATTATTACGGCAGTGGTGTATTTCAATCGGTTTTTTAAAGAAAAACAATAGCCTGAAAATATCACACACGCGTTGGGCGGTTCTTTTAACCACGATGGTGAACCAAGGTAGGTGTTCGTTGTTTAAAAATAAAAAAAAGTATATATTACACAATATTATTTTTCTTACATTTTTCAAAACTTGTATCAGTCGGTATAAGTGTTTGATGCCGACCTATATTATTATATTTATAATTTCACGTCATAATCTGAAGGTGATTATACATTTATACAATTAATAACGATTAGTTTGATAAATTATGAATAAATTGTGACGTTTTGTGCTAGTTTAATAAGCGGTTGAGTTTAGCCGTCAGACAAGAAGACTATTATGATAAGTGAGTCAAAATCAGTGATCCTAAATTCGACCCGTTTAAGCTCAAAACGGTAATATAATTAATTGCTTAAACAAATACTGTTCGACCAAATTTAATATCCAATACTAATATAATATAAGTACACTGAAAAGTTTACAGTGGTTTCACCAGTAATTGGTTAGTCATAGTATAAAATGTTAGAATAGCATTTACGTAGGTCTTTAGTTTTCAAAAAGTAAATTTCTAAAAAAAGACTACCTACTTTTTTAATAACTAATTTTCCGAAAAATTCGTGTTAGAGGTTAAAATGATCGCGTATTTTAAATTGTATGCTTGAATTACTATGTGAAATGATATTACAGTCAGCTATAGGAACCGTATTTATTGGGTGCAAGACACGTGTGTAACATAAGTATAATATATGTTTTATCGCGAACTAGACAGTAACTCGGGAATTAAAAGGCAACAGATTTTTTTCTTTTTTTAACACGAACGAAATGATAATAAAATTAAAAATAGAATTGGCTCTCAAACTTTTTAAATAAAAATAAATAATTCAAAAAAAAAAAAAAAAATAAAAAACGACTCGAATAAAACGATGTCTATTAACTATTAAATTGCCCGAGATGTTGTCCGGTTTCAGATGTAAATGAATCGCCCCGAATCACGTTGTGTGCGATTATAATACGTATCTTTCTGATAAACAAAATATATATTTCTGCAAGAGTACTACATTACAAACAGCATCATATTATGTGAAACGTAAAACGTAAGTAGGTACTTATTGTACTGTAATATATTTCCGGTGTGGGTGGGTAGTGTTGTCGGCGGTGGTGTGGCGCGAGGAAAAGGAATGCGTGGAAAAATAATAAAGTTTATTAGTTGGCGCCGTTTCGGGGAAAATTATTTAGAGCTGCGTTTTAACACCCCCGACGGTGTACACACACACACACACACACACACACACACACACACACGCACACACACACACACCACATATATATACCCACAGCTGTACACACGTACCCATTTGTGAATTATATTTCGTACGATATGGTCGTAAAGATGTTTCGTACGCCTTATCCGCGCATTGTTCTGCCCTTATATTATACGAAGGAATGCGTGCGAGGGACGGTCCCGACGCCGCCGACGGGTATTTGAGAACATATTATAACGTTTTTCCCGAAGCTCCAGAGATTATAATTATTACAGTGCACGTTTGCTCGTATACGACGGAGAAAAGATCATTGATATAATAATATAATAATGTGTCCGTTGTATACGTGTCGTATATAATGTGTGATGGAACTAACCGGCGCGTGGGAGCTGCACTGCCTAAATGTTTTCTCGAAGTAAAAATAATAATCATAAGCCCCACCGCGACAGCACCAAGTCGTCCCGAAATACTTTTCTCGAAAACATATACCTACAACTATAGGGTATAATTAATAAGTGGTAGGTATAGTATACGTTATAATATAATATAACATAATATATCTATTATAATACATTATTATAAAAGAACTTGTCCCGCGACTGGCTGACTGAATCATCAACACCGATGCTACGAGTAACCCCTACCTACATGAAAGTCGGTCGGTAGTTTCGTTTTATGATGTAAAGATGACCCACTAAGAAAGGATTTTTCAAATTCGAATTTCATAGAGATCCTCAAACAAGGATTTTGAGATTCACGGTAGAAATTGAAACTTTTTATTTGTTCACAAACGACCGTTGTCATTGTTTCCTCGAGCAGATCAGATACAAAAAGCATGCATGCAATCGTCGCGTTAACAATAAGGTCACCAGGGGTACAATCTCAATGAAAAAACTGGAGGTGCTAAAAATTTGAATACGTCAAAATCGAAAGTTCATTGATCGGTTAGTTTATAAGTATATTAAATTATAAGTTATCTTATAATAATCCTAAACTTTGTGCATTAAGAACATAATATATGAATGTTTGAGCGTATAATATTGAAGATATTATGAGTTTAAAATCTACGGTTATTTACATAAAACAGCGAATAAATTTCATATTTTGTATAAGAGCTATTCGGGTCATGTACTCATGTTAGTATTTGAATAAATATTACCGATTCACTTAGTCTTATGTATAATCCCATATGGTTTAAAAACTATACCAATCTGTATAATATATTTTAATTTTCAACAGACTTTAATCTTCATGGCACCTACGAATAAAGTAGAAAATAGGTAATTAAATACTTGACCGAGTATTTTGGTTTGGACGAAAAAAAAGAGATTCTCGTTTGACGACGAATAAAAGTTTGCAACACACCAGACACTATATTTATATATATAATTATTATACCCCCTCAATAATAATATTGTAATCATAAAAAATGTCCAATTAGGTATACGTCTTGGAGATATGCGGCGTTGAATTAATAAACTCGTTTCACAATAATGTCAAAAATTGGAAGCCATTAACGGACGTGGGTATATATAGGTACACATGGGTATTGTGACGTTGGTGGTGAGAATACGGCTTGGTCAATCGCCTCATACATATATATATGTATATATAATATTAAAATAAACTATAAACGTGTGGTTTGGCCGAGTACTAACCTTCGGGGCGAATTTGACGTTCAAATGGATTTTCGTCTGTAACTTTTTGTCAACAGCCGAGTTGTGCGCCTGACACCATATCGAAGTATTGTGGTGTTCCATTTTCGGTACGATTCTCAAAACGGATTTGGTTGTAAACTGTTTGCTCTCAGCCGTCATGGCCTCGATGGACACCTTAATGCCCTCCACGATCGCTGTGCCGGAGCCGTCGGTCCATGTGATCTATACCGCAAGACAAAAAAACAAAATTAGTCATTTAGTATAAATCGTTCCAATGCACTAAAATATAAGTAGTTGTGTTCCAAAAGAGCGCAGGGTTGGGCCAAAATAAATAAAAATCTCGTTGACGCCGCGTTAGATATTACAGCGATAAACGGATTGCTTAAGCTGCTGCAGTCGATGACAAGCAAAGGTCGAGTAGATTATTGAAAAAGCAGTAGATACACGTGCAGACATATCAATATACATCAAACTCGTCCCCGCACATGTCATTATATTGTAATAATAATCATAAGTATTATATTGTTATTATTTTTGAATAACGGCGTGTACCTATACACAGAAAACAGGAGTTTTTTTTTTCATTCCTCAACACGAACTTTAATCACGCAACCACAAATTTTACATTTTGACGTAAGTTGTTGTCACCTATATACCTATTTCGTAATACATAATGTTACACGTCGTATCGTTAATGAGCGAGGGAGTATTATTTTATAATGACAATATTATTGTTGTCGCTGTTGTAGTTATTGTGTCCAAACGAGGCCGACTATTTCCGGATGCAGGTTTTCGATTTGTAAAATTAATCGAATACACAATGTAATACATTATTTACGTTTTTAAAAATATATCATGATTTAATTACACGAAAAATATTATGTTTTTTTTTTTTTTTTAAACGAATTAACCAGTGACCACTAAACCCTGTAATTACGTATATACATACGTACACACACACACACACATATATATATATATATTTAGGTATACGGTGTGAGTACACGTGATGTAATTTGCACGTAACTATATACACATGTAATTTACACGGTCGGTCTGTACCTATATAATAATATGTGCTGTTGCAGGATTCTACCCGATTACATTACACTATACGCTGGTAGGTACACGTGATTTATTATAATAAGCGGTGATCATCGCATTCTGTACGCAATATATTATCATATTACGTCTTACACTGCAGGACTCCAACGGCCAGGACGTAAACAGTACGAACGTATAATCCCACCACGTCCGATATAGTGTATATTAAGTGTATAGACTAAATAACTGTTGGTCGAAAAAAGGTTATTTTGTCTGCTTCAGTTTTTCTCGATACCACGCGAAATCGATTCACTACACGAAAATAATAATAATAATAATAATAATAATAATATACATTATACTGCAGGTACATACAATGTATTGCATTGTACTGAATTATATTATATTATAATATACCTAATTTTAATCACGCGATTAAACTTTTTAGGTTTTACAGTTTTAATACGATCAGATTCGCGACGTCTATCCGTCTAAATATTTTACAGATACACGTCGATATATACGGGGGTGCCTACAGTGTAAATATATAGGGGAGGGGGGTTGGTTTCCCCGTGCACTGGGAACCGATGCAATATAATACGACTGTGCAATTTTCCGGATTCGAATAAACGATAACACATAATATAGGTACCTACCTATTATATTATGTTCGTATATTATTGTTCAACGGTAAAGGGTGGCAGCTGTATTCGAAATTTGGAAATAAAGCAAATCACATAAGATCGCTGTTGTATA
Source organism: Nasonovia ribisnigri (assembly GCA_027563435.1). Classification (NCBI taxonomy): domain Eukaryota; kingdom Metazoa; phylum Arthropoda; class Insecta; order Hemiptera; family Aphididae; genus Nasonovia; species Nasonovia ribisnigri. The sequence continues at coordinate 59,275 of JANEHU010004670.1, read as the reverse complement.
ACGTTCTCAAAAAGTACTCGACAGTCGTATAACGATAGAAATTTAAATCACCCTGTGCTAAACTAATTATAAGGGTTGTGGTATAGTATCGTCGACGTGCGACGTCTGCTGCAGCGATGTGTTTATATATAGGTACACACACACACACACACACACACACACACACACACACACACACGTATATTACGACTGCGATGGAGCAGTTTCATCGATTCCGCCAGACCTTTTTATACTTGGGTATAAGGTTTATCGATTCCGCCAGCATCGATTCCGCCAGTGCAGGTAGTTTAAAAACGACCTATCGATTCCGCCAGGGAAAAAATAATATTCCCGAACATTTTAGTTTTATTTTACTTACATAGTTATATTATAAATATTATATGAAATACCTGTATAAAAATGTTATCGCTAATTGATGTCTGATGATAATCTAACTTGTATACGCGTAATGATACGAAAAACGACTAATAGTATTGTCCAAATAAACTGGTTGGAGCACCCCTCGTAGAATAAAAAAATATTTTTAAATTGTATATACCTATGCAGGCGGGTGTTGAAATTTTCATCTCTGGACGTTTATTCCAAAACGTCAAACAGCATGCGAAGGTATCCGCTTTTAGACTTCGGTACCGTTGCACGAGCCGGATTTAGTCAACGGTTCTAAATTTAACTCTCGGATCACCGACAGACAAACGATAGCGTCGCTTTTCCGTTTTCACTTCCAATATCCTCATAATATATAATAGTCGACACACACACACACACACACACACGAGTAGGTACATATAATATACCTATATGTCCGTTAGGAGACGTTTCACTGTATATCTACTCTACCGGGTGTTCGTGCAGTGTTGCAGTCGCGTTTGGTATATCTATTAATATATTATTTATTATAACCTCCAATCCGTAGGACCGGAGGTGCTGCACCTCAAATATATATTTTCAATTAGCCCTCCCGAACAGTTTTCATTTAAACAATTTATATTTAGTCGACCATCACAGTTCAATACAACTTCCGAACTTTACCCTCTTGTGACACTGAAAAAAAGCACATAATATAGGGAATAATATTTCACATTTTAATAAAGTACACGCAATAAACCCCTGCGACCTATTATTACGTTGAAAAATTGTACGAAGTCCCTCTAAAACATAAATCTCTAGTCTGTTTAGATAATATATTGTACATACGCGTATGCGGTATGCTGCTGCATTAATTATCGTATTTTATTAACGGGCGTTGTAGGGTATTATAGTTGTATTCCGTATAAATAGAGAATATAATGACGGGTCTAGGAATTTTAGATTAGGGGCAGGGGCAAGAACTGAAGGACCTATAAAACGGATGATATCTACATAAATATTCTGATGATAATTCATCGTCAGACAAAAAAATTACAAATTTGAGTTGAAATAAAATTTTACAATGAAAACTAAAAAAAAGGTTAAGCGTATAAATTGATTGATGGCGAAACTATTATTTTATCACATAATTTAATAATGCCATAATAATTATGTATAATAATATAACGAACTGCGGTACGTATTGGGACGGAATGTTCAATTTTTCAAATTTTATTTAAAATCGTATCAAACTAATTAAATTATTGTAATACAAAAATGGTTTGAATTCATATCGAATTGCGGCTCTTGACTACGTCATGATATTATACGATATATATATTACGCGCTCACAGTTAAATAATAATATTATGTAAATCGGCAGGAAAATGTCATGAGTATGTACCGCGTATTGTGACGGTGCATATATTATGTTTGTGTATTATGATACACAATTTTTTTTTGCTTTCCCCTCAATTATTGTCATTCCTAGTCGTCGTGCGGGTCGCCCACGCATCCCCGTCGAGATGTGCTCGACCCACACATACATATAAAATACGACTATATAGATTGCCGACTTCCTATACCCGCAATCGTAGACCTTATGCTCAATAAATAATAGACCGTCCTCCCCGTGAATTCAAATCGGAGCCACGACAGAGGGCGCTAGGGGTATAAAGTATGTAAAATGTATAATAAAAAAATATACGAAGCCGCGTGTATACCTAATGTGCATCAGTCACTCAGTCGTACAATCGCGCCATAGTTAACGACGCATAAATATATAATATTAATATGTTAGTATTGTTAGATGGACAGAGGGACAGTCTATATTTGAGTACTGATTATAGGTACCTATATCAAGGTCCATGGCCGCAACGTAACGTGTTTTGAAGCCCGAATGACGGCCGAATTTTCTTATCAAAGTGCAGGTCCATATAATATATATTGTGTTACGTTTACAATTTGGACATCGAAAAGCGAACAGCGAAGGCTCGTCTATAATATCATAGTCGATATACGAAATACAATTCATTCGTTTCATCGGTCATCGTCGTAGTTACGTCTATATACGCATAAAGTATTTCGAATTTCAATTAACAAATTGTGAGCGCGAACCTCTTTGATCGGAACCGCAGCGCTGAGCCGTTTTGCCGACTTCAACGTTAAAGCCAGGTCGCTGTTACACATACGAAATATAAACTTTAGTCGTATATTATTCTATTATATTAATATATTATTGTTATATGTGCGTCCGTGGCTCGGTCATTGTACCGTGTGCTTAAGTATGCGTTTGTACGAATTTACATGTACGATATGTATACGATATGGGTCATGTGTACACTGCGTAGGGGACTGGTCGCGGAGTGGAATCGCGCGCAGGTCAGGGATGAAAAGCGGCGGCCAGCGGGTAAATTAAGCGATAAATACGTAGCTGGTACGTATATAATGTTATATGAACATATACGCGTATATGTTAATATTATATATATATAATAGTATGGTCCGCCGACGAGTCCGCCCGACGGTGACCGAATATGGCGCGGGGGAGGTGTTGGGGGGGGGGCGGCCCTAGGGGTGAAAGGATTATATTATCCGCGGAGGTTTGCCGGGAAGTCCCGAGACGATTTCGTACGGCGGATGTACATAATATGTAATAATATTCTGTATATTATTGCATATAATATATATTATAGCTGCAGTGGTGGCCAAACGGTCGATCGCGATCGATATGGGTTAGGTTCTCGGACGATTTCAAAGTCGATTATTTTGTTTGAAATTATTTAGAAATGTAATCTGTGAAACAATCGTTTTTAGATAATTGTACACTTCAATTTTATTAAAATAATAATCTTTTTACATCGGCTGATCATCCTCAGTGGAAAAATATTATATTCTCAGTAGATCGTAATTAAAACAAGTGTGGCCACCCCTGGTATATATAGTGTACGTCACGTCCTAAGTCGCGCGTTTGCAATGTTTTTGCGGTGCATCCCAATTCCACCTTCGTTTAAATTACCAATTTATAAAATATAATATATAATACCTGCGTGTATAGGTATACGATTATTTCGTGAAAGAGCTCGTTTTGTGTATTGCGCTATTGTTATTATATGATTATTATTATTGTTCTCATCATAATTATTATTTTTAATATAATATACCGTGGCGTTTGATTCAGCCATGTACGCACACTCGTGTGTTACATATTTTTTTGAGGCTATGATGTATTGTATATATTAGGTATATGAGAATTATTAATATTGGGTACATAATATTATGTACCATGTATGTGCCATATATGCTATCGCCAAAAACGGAGATTAAAGAATAACCGTCAAAGATGTCACGAAAATGAAATAAATAATTTTCAGACAATGATTATGTGCATTAAGTAATACCTTAGGTAAGTCTTTTACATCCATAAAAATGTTTATCGAATGATATGAATTTGCTTATCGAAGAAGAAACGAATTTTCACAGGTTTTTTTTAACACGAGCACTCGTATTAGCACATTGCATTACACACATAGTTAAATGTCTACCCATATGATAAAGTCTACCGAATTTTCAGTTTCTGCACTCTGCGTGCACCGTCATTTCTAACCCAATTTAAATATTTTGTTGAACAAAATTAAATATCAAGATTCCCGAGCAATTTATTTCAGTATTAAAGGAATTTCATAAAGTTACAAATGTTTATTCACGAAATATTTGGTTATTAAAACATTGTCAAAATTATATTGTATGCTGTTAATTTCTAGGAATTGACGATAATATTTTCGTTTACTTTAATATAGTGTTAGGAATTAATGATATTGGCCAGGAATTTACGTTATTATCTAAATTTCAAAATTGACGGTAACATGTATAAATATATAATGTAGATATTATATGTTTGGCTTAAAACGCGCCCTGCCATCTATCTCTCAATTTGTCCTGGAAAGTTCACATCATGCCGCTGTTATACGACACCTTACTTGCTATACTCGTAATACAAGGTCCAGTTGTTTTTTTTTTTTTTTTTTTTGGGGGAGGTCAGGTAGACGGAGCTCATTTAATATTTTAATTTTTTTTTTGCGTACTACAATTTTTTATTTTCCTTAGACGGGTGGACGGCCCAAGCTAATGGCTGAATTTTTTTTTTAAATTTAAATTTTGATTTAAACTGTTGTTAATGATAATAATATTATATACCTACTGAGTTTTACAATTTTTAATATCAAAAATATTTTTGATTTAGATTATTATCTTTGTTATGGTGAAACATGTAGGTATTGCTATTAAAATGGGAATTATATAGGAAAAAAAAATCATTTTTTAAGTGACTGAATGTATATGAAATTTAATTCGGTAGAATTTCGAAAAATCGTTTCCACATTCACTTGCATGTTGTATAGTTAGTTATTATATTATATTTGGATCATAATAAATCTAAAATGCTATAACCAAGCTGAAACGTAATATTCAAAAAGGGGGTGTATGCAGGGGGGCATAGCCCCTCCCCCCCAGGTCTGTGCCAGATAATATTGCACACGCGGAACGCAGTTTTTAAATCGTTGGATTGAGCTCTTCTGCTTAATTTTTCCCGATTCAAGCACTGACCGCCTCTGGTCGTTCTGTTTTATCGCGAACCAGACGAAACTCGGGAAATACAATCTCATCTGCAGTATATAACGGGACGGTTTTTCTGCTGTAAAGGTTCGGGCCGATTCGTATTAAAAATATTTTAGACGATAATAATATTTATCCACGACGCTCGTTTAAAACGAAATCCGATTCGTTTGTGGGTTAAGCCGCGGCGGCACTGCCGTGCTACGCACTTTATAATAATATTATAATATTCTATTAACGCGTTGTTGTTATTATTATTATTATTTAAACGCACCAAAACGGGAAAGCGCACACAAAACGACTTATAATTATACGCGCGATACATCACATCGCGACTATCAAACGTACTACGCCTATAATGTGATACTGCAGGATGTGGTATGCGGTATAATATATTTTTCTTAAACTATTTATTAACCTCCACTCGGCGTGCCTAATGTCTGCCGTACGTGTGTGTAACATGCCGCGACGTGATGCCGATATAAAAGGTTAGATCCTATCGAGTACACCATGAAATATTATACGGCGAGTACATATGTGTACCACCATTATACGTATATTATTATTAATATTATTATTATTATTATTATTACATAGGTAGCTCGCGTTTTCGGTAAACAAAATATTGTTATTATCCCCCGTTTACCGCTAAGCTGCTTTTCCGCACAGATATTATTATAAACGCATATACCTATATGTAAACCGACATATAATAATAATAATAATAATATATAGAGATTAAAACACGGTCGATTGTTATTACATCGTATAATATCCGAGTGATACACACACACACACATACACAAACACACCCACACACACATATAGTCCAATACGTCTGCGGGCGGATATATAGGGGAACGATATATATATAATATATAATATTATTATCATTATCATATTTAAAGCGCCATCAGTCAGTGGTCGCCGCCGACTATTATATCAAATAATCTACCTACCTACGCGTCATTGGCCGAGTGATAATATTTTTTAACGGATCTAAACGCGATGCCGAGTACCACCTGCCTACATCTTCTGCTCGCGACGTATGCCTTTACATTGTGTAAAAACGCCGTTTTGGTCGGACCGACTTCAGCCCGCTGCGGACACCGGAACTCGCGTGTCTTACAATAACATAATAATAACATAATGTAACCGTTGACCACTCTCGGCAAAATATTATCCTCAGCACAGTGTTAATCGATCAAAAACGCATAAATTCGCATCACATACCCACAGTGGCGTATTTACGGGGTGGTCCTGGTCTCGACCCCCCCCTAGAAAAAAATTAATATAAATAATATAATTATTACATCATTACTCGTATGTGTTTTTTTTATATTATAAACTTGTAGGTACTTAATATTTAGACCCCCCCCCCCCCCACAAAAAATTTGAAAATACGACACTGCATACCCATATAATGCGACTATAATATGATACGCATGCCGTAACGCTTGTATACTGGTATTATACCTATATGAGTGCTAAACAAAATCGAACGGTCGTGCTGGGTGCAGTTGACGAGGGGGGGGGGGCAGTATATTTAGGTACAAGTGGAGCAAGAATGCACCAGAAACGTATGGTAAAAAGCTCACGCAAAAACGATAAAACGAATTATTTTCTGTTTAGAAAAACCACAAAGGGTGGTGGGGGGGGGTTTGTCGACTTATCGATTTCCCATTTTCGGGGGGCGCCCGATTTCAGTTCACCTATACAATATGTTATTATAATAAAATCCAATGGGTAACGTTTTATATTTCGTATTATCACTTCACATTAGGTAGTATTAATTTTTATATATTATATACGACATACAGGGCGATTCACTATTCGCGCTTTCCCCCTTTTGTGTCTTCTCGAATTTAATTATTTCATTGTTCGGGACGAGAAAAAGTTCGCGATTAAATATTATGGCGACGAGCGCATAATATTATATGCTTGGTGAATCACTCTGTATAATATTATACGAATAAATTATTGTTATTATTATATTTATACAACACTGCAGGTAAGGCAGCTTAATACTATAATAAAGAAGCTATAATATTGTACTGAAGTACCCTAATCGCCCTATATGTGTAATATTATGTGTGCGAGACACCAGTTCCTATACCGTGTACTAATATACAACATACACATATAATGTGACGTATATATAGTATACGAAGTAAAATAATTCTTTATATATTATAGCGAATTATAAATAATAATAATAATAATAATATGATCAATAATGTTGTATTATAATATAAATACCGCTATACATGCGAGTATATTGGCAACAGAGTGATTATACTTCGTGATATTTTAAAATGTATTTTATAATTATGTAATATTAACCCATCATATGCACTTGCACAATTTGAAGTACCTATATAATATAATATGACGTATCATGTACACAAATTACAATTCGATTTTTGTCAGTAATAATAATAGATACCTCTACAAAGCTAAAACGAATATAAAACCAATATAATATAACAGAATGGTAAAAAATGTTAAAATATTTAGATTTTTTGTGTACCTATACTGTATAATATTATATTATGCAAATAAGAACAATTATTTTATTAATATAAAGTTTTCATAATACGCTGTCCTGAATTTTACTTTTCTGTTATTCGTATTTAAATAATGTTGGAGATTACCTATTTTTTTTAGGTATTAGATTGTTTTGAGTTTAAAAAATATAATATTCAACAGCAATAACGTAATATTTTTATTCACCGAAAAGTGATAATTTCCAACTTAGCGTTGCACATTATATTATATGATACAAGTTGACTCGATATTTTATGATAATTTTAATGAATATAAACTCATAGAATATATATTAATTACAGATAGATACCTACCTACATATTATTATAAATAATCGATGTAACACCACGATCAACCCGAATATTTTTTTAAAAAAATTATTAAACACGCTGGTAAAAAACGAGGTAGATTTACCTAGGTAACGAGCAATATTATTATTTATGACACAAAAATAACATATTTTGTGTATAATTTTATAATTTAAAAAAAAATTGTATTATTCATGTTTCTTACTAGGAGAGGGCTGACAATTTTCTAGAGCGCGTGTCCTAACCACCACCATCCCCACTTCACGTCGTCTCTGCAGCCCCTTATTGTATATTATATATTTTTATTTTATAGCCAGGTCGTGCTTATTCATCCTTAGCGCTATCCCATTGTCATCCATCGTTAGCCGTACCTATATATATATATATAATTAGTGAATACAAATGCGTTGCAATAAGGCGAGGTCTCTTTGAAATGTTCATCGTGCCATATACGAATAACAAAAATCGTTTTTAACCGAAAAATCCGTGCGACTCGGTGCAGTCTCGTCGTTCATCCATACAGCCGCGGCATAAACCTATGATGATCTAAATTATATGTGCAATAAGAATAAATATTTTCCAAAGTTCCAATTTTGAAGAGGCGGACAAACGGAGATTTTAAGATTCACGGTGGAATTTTTTTTGGTCTTATAAGTTATTGCAATCGTTTACAAATTATTATAATAGTGATGGTATAGATAAGTCAGTCCTGCGTGACCGATTCGTCCACGCCTGACGGAACCGCCAAAGGTATGAGTGTGGAATTCGGTCGGTATATAGTTCCGTTTTACGATGCAGAGGCCTCCTATATATGAAAGGATTTTCCGAAATCCACGCTATACTTGCGGTTGCCCATCTAGGTCGAATTAAGCGAGTACACTGACGCCGAATTGTCCGTGAACTGAGGTACACTAAGCCTGAGATACGCACTCAAACCGAGATATATCTAAAACAATATAGAGCGTGTTGTGCTATATTATATATAATGTATATAAAGAAAAAAAAAAAAAAACTGCGCGAGGCTAAATCCAACTAGTCTTGCGATAAAATAGGCGGTCTTTGAAATCCCGGACAGATATTTTGTTAGCGGTATTATAACAGTTTATAGGTATACTCCTCGATCGGACTGATCGTGGACGGACTACATGCGCGTATTACGTGTGAAGCCAGAGATGCACTGATGACCTCTCCGCCGCGAACCGTCCTCGGAATGGTCTGCACACAATTATTAAATAGTTCGGTCCAACTATGTATTATAATAATATGATAATATATTGTAAAAATTATACGCATATCGTACACATATATAGGTACCTATACATAACGCGTGTACCTATATTGTATTAATATACCGTTATTATTTTTTTTATTTATTTATCGTGGTTTATTTTTTTATCCCGACGAGTCAAATCCCAACGGAAACTGCCTATATCTATATGATATATATATATAATATATATATATATGTGTACATAATACGGATATACCTGCTACAGCCTTCACGCCGCCGCCGTTCGCGGATAATCTAATTTTCGACGAGTAATATAAAATAACGTTATTACAAAACAGAGCTATTTAAATGGTTTTTTTTTTTTTCATACCTGTATATTTTTTTCCCGGCTGTCGGTTCGATTTGAGCGTATCGCGCAGCCCGAGATTACGACTACAATTTTTTTATTTTTATTATTATTAATATTCAACTCCTGTGTGTGTATATTATATTATATTGTATATATACCTCTGCTCAGCAACGGCCAGAGATGATCCTCTGGCGTCGTTACTTCCAGCTCTCACCGCGCAACACAGATGATCATAATTATATATTATAGTATATACGCGTTATATACGTATATAGTTACTGTACATCGTTATTATGATAAACTGCAGCTATATACGGGCATGGGTTTTGTATGCAAAATCGACAGAATTTAAATAGATCCCGTCTCTCCTATAGTTATAATCGTATATATAGGTCCCTTAATCCTGCAGGATGATCGTTCGCTGTCGGGGCTATGGTACGAGGTGCGCTGCGGTCCCCGCGCAGCTGGAAAATTCATAATACACGGTAATTGCATGTCTGTATATAATTTTCTCAGTTTTCTGCAAAAAATTTCAGCAGATTTCAATAAGCTTGATCAGAAAATTATGGACTAAACACTGTGCGCAGTTATTCTATCTGTATACGCAGTAACGCGTGTTACTACGAGAGTACATGATTTTTAAGTCACATAGTCTTGTATATCGGAAATATGTATTATGATTCAATTTAAAAAAAAAAAAAATATTCGTACTACGATAATCCGTATAAGTGGTTTTATATATTATAACCAAACTAGATACTATATTGTGTTGTAGCTGCAATCTAATATACGTTTTATTATAAATAAAATGAAATAAATAAAAATGGGTTTATCAGCGCTGGCGGGGGGGGGGGGATGTGGGATCTGTAACTGTTGTTTTTATTTTGTCCCTGAGGGGTCGGCAACCGAAAAAAAGGTTGAAACCCCTTGACGTAACATGCGCTGTTTATATGGCGAAACGAGAAATCCTAAAACAAAATACGATAAAAAATAATTCAAAGTTTATCGACATAATATCGCATGGTGATAAATATATAGGTAGTCTCATCGTACCTACTACATAATATATATATAATATAAGTGTATTATACATATTAGACAACCGATCTAATCGCACGAAATGAGAGCGACTAAATTATAGAACATCACTATAGGATAAATTATAATAGGTAATCTATATTTTTGTTTTTAAAAACTCGGTAGGTAACCGAATACCGATAATTTCTATTGTCGATCCAAAATCATCGCAGAGGTCTGACGAGTGGAGAGACGGTCGGTCGGTCGGTCGGTCGGTGGTCGTTTTAAAATATCGATGTGCACGTACGTATTGCCATCTATTTATAAGAGGATTTCTGGCGTATAGAAGATTTTTCGCCGACGTCATGACGAGACAATGTTGTTATGGTCACTGGTCGGGTATACAGGGTGAACCTGGTTTTATCGTGAACCATTGACGTTGTCTTCGTGTATATAAAGATAAATAAATCAATGAAAAATATTGCGATAAACAACGATGAACAGATAAATATGTACTGCTATGATATTATATAATACACCTACCACAATAATTCCGGAAACACTTAAAACTGTACGTTTTTGAACGCTCGAAAAAAAAACTTAAAACCACGAATATTATACCCGTTACATAGATATATGCCCGGTGTTCGCGATCGCCCCGTATGGTGTACACGCTTTGTCGCTACGGAGTACAAACTAGACTCGACCTGCTCCTATTACTATACAGAGTACCTATAGGTATTTTAATATTATATAATTATAATAGGTATGTGTCTGACCTGATATAATGTTATGTAGGCGTATAAACGAACACAAAAAATGCACAGCCGCGACAATGACGAACGTCGCATCAATAATTATTGTCGATGCTAAGTGCGCGGCAATTCGTTACAACATTATACATTATGGTGTCGTCGTTGTATATTATAGTAAAGTTGCAAGTAAGTACATGCGGGTACGCGTTTTGGAAAATCACCGTACGGTAATTATTGTTATAACGAAACGTACGTATACAATAATGACGTAGGTATATTATATTATATAGATAATAAAATATGCACAAGTTTCGGTAAGCACAATACCTGAGCAAAGGGCTGTGTGGTGTGATTGCGGCAATACTACTGCCACTAGGTATACATACATTATACCTATGCATACCACGCGGTATGATATACGACCGTTGCCATGTACGGTACAATACAAATTATAATATTAAACGCATAATACATGTTATTATACAAATTGTTGTGATGATATACTTTTCGACTACTCAACTCGCGCGTATATGGCACATAATATGTGTACGGTAGCGGATCTATAAGGCGTCCAATAATGAACTCCTGCTGGTGTGCAGCGGTTAAGATATATAAGTGGTGTTAGGAGGTCAGTATGGTACCTAACTGGTAAGTATGGTAGTGGACGGTTTAGCAAAACTGTACAAGCATTAATTTTATTCGTACGGGGTCACTTCGCGCATATAATATATAGTTGTTTTAAATGTAAGTATATATACCATCTCGGCGACACTGCAGTAACCACGTGGTTAAACCATATTATGTCGAAACTCCACCGCGGTCTGAGGTGGAGTTTTATAGAGAAAAAACTATAACGTTTTTCCACGGATATACAGTACAAACATCGCTAAGGGAATGTCGAAAATAAGTCGCTTTTCAATCAGGATTTTTTTTTTTCATAAAATCTATATGATAATATAATATCAATGTATGCGACGTATAGCGTTTGTGTATTATACGCACATAGGACGCGATAACATTATAACGCGGAGAATTCCTCAAGGATTTCGGGGCGACGTCGCAGGAGATGATATTATATTATCACTCAGGCATAATATATGTCACTCGTTTGAAACGAAAAAGGCTCGTCTCAAAGATCTATCGTTTCGAATACTCGCAATATATATGTATATGATATACAACCACGACGAGACACAGTATAATATATATGTTATATTTTTATATATTATAATATAATATATAGAACTAAGGTAAGAAAATAATATTATATGCGTATTTTTTTTTTTATCATTATTTTTCTTTCTGACTTTTTCAATACAATTGTTAAGATTTTCAACGCTATAACGCGCTTTAGTGCATTCATACACAAATATACAATATGCATTTATATACCTAACATTAGCTGCAGTTTAATATAATATAATATGATATCAATAATTGTCACTCATTGATATCGGTGATTAACCATTCCAACTCAATCAAACTAATTATGTGTAAGATAAACCGTATATACATTATAATATTATGAATAATATTAATAGATTTTACAAGTATTTAAATGATACCTATATAACATTATATATATATATATAATATAGTAAAATCACCAATCGGTTCAGTTTAACATTTTTGTACGATTTAATAAGGGAAAGTAGCTAGCAGGTATATGTTATGTATTCATCTAAACACTGAAGTACGTACATAGGTTTGTTATTAATTATTATTATGACGGACCTACTAAAACAAGTCTACGAAAAGTGATTTTAAACTCGAAACACCTGCTCTCACAGCATATTATATATTTATGTTTACCTCGTTATTATAAAGCCGAACGAAACAGATATTTCAATGGCACTCCGTGTAGCGTTTTTACTTTAAACAATTATTATATATTATATTATGTTGTACATAATGAAAATCTACACGTCAACTATTACATATATAGTTATACCGAATAAAGTACATATTATAAGCTACTGAACGTCGTTTAAATATATATTATGTATCTAAAAACAATCTGTGTATTTAATACACAATACGATTTAATATTATATTATAAACATGCACTAGTACAATATATTATGTAATAAAAAAAAGGTTTCAAGACAATATAATATTATATAATATAATTGTTCTCTGCGCGATTTGTATATAACATACTATAAGAACAGGTGTTTTGTGATAGGCATCTGAAATCACTTCCCAACCGTTGGCGAAGGATCTATTTATGCGATCTCGGTTTCGTTACACCACTTGATGCCAGACGGAGATAAACAGCCCTTAAAATTTATCGACGTGGCATATTTTGTGAGCGCACACACACCTCGAAAACAGTAAACAAAAAAACGGATAAAAAAACGTTTTGTTAAAAAACATATTATTTTTATTTTTACAAACGTTTTTCGGGCCAGACTAAAATAATTGTTATGTATAGGAATTTCCTCGAATTATTTCTACTTTGAACTAAATATCAGAAAATACGAATGTCGACATTATCCAGTAGTATCAGAATTTATAAAGGATAATCGCAGTACGTCGGGTAAAATAGTTATAACAATATTGATGGCGTGTGAAGCAAGTATCACGCATTACGGCTCGCCTTCAAACCGATAAATATATAATATAAAATGGAGAACATACCCCCCCTTAAAAAAAAAAAAAATAATAATCAAGCAGTTTATGCGAACCGACGGAACAGCTTATTATCATTAAATGTCGCAAACTGCACAGCTGTAATATATGCAAAAATATGCAAACGAAAATAAAATTATGAGTATGCTTTGTCCGATTCGTCGCGTTAACATATATATAACATATATATACAAGATACGTGTATGTTTAAGGTACACATTATAATATAGTTTATTATAGCGTGCGAAACACATTCATAACTCATGGTATACCAGGTTGGTGTAGGTATCTACGGTTACGGTTCTAAGAATTTCCGATTAACGCGCCGTATAAAAATTTTATACAAGCTACAATACGTATATATTTTTGAAAAACGGTTCGACATGACATATAGTTACATAATATACAAGAACGTACGAAATCTAATGTTTTACCACTTTGAGTATCGGAAACATAATATACTATATAACTAAAAACAGTCATGCGTTCTTTTGATATCACGAATATTGAATGTACACCTAAATGCGCTTCTGAAAAGGCTTTTACAGTTTTAGCAACAAAACTACGCTGTTATAGTGAACCACGACTTTTTCGGGATAGTGGTGTACTCAGCTCCCCCCTCCCAATCAAATTTTGGACCTTTGTACTGAATGTTTACATTTTTTACAAGAATTTCAATAAATTAATACAATCCGAAACAGGTGTCCCGTACACGATTTCTATTGGTAATCTGCAATGGCTAAAACAACAGAATTTCTTAATATATATTATACAATATACATTTATGTAATCATAAAATATTATTTAGTATAAAATAAGTCTCGTTGTTATCAAAATTTCAAAAACTACAGACAAGTCCCCTGCACTCCAGGTCCAAAACCACCCCCCTCGTCGGTGTACCTATATAATATGCTCCTTGCCCTCTTTATAAATACTAATATTATTATTACTGCAGTGCGTATCTATACAGGTGTACAGCGTATATATAAATCGGACCACCGAGCGTATTTACTCAAACAATCATACAGACTGACGTAATAAAAACCATACGGGTTCATATTTTATTATATTTACCAGTTTTTGTGCGTTGCGAATTTGTGTAGAAGTATAACGAACGCCCGTTTTAGTGGAGGCGTGCGTACACACTATCATATATATTATATATATAATATATATATATATAGGCACGTCGCACGCATTATTAATACACACAGAGTTTAAACAGTAAAAATGTAAGAAAACACACACACACACACACACATAAATATATATACGGGTTTTTTTTTGCTCTCCGAAACGCGCAATAAATATTTCAATTGTGAGCTGCGAGCCCCCCCCCCCCCGCCGAGCGCTCGACAGCCACCGCGGGGGTCAATTATTGCCATACTTGGCGCCGCAGAGCCGCTCGCCGCCGCGTTTAACGCCTGCACTGGGCAGACAACGACGATCGCCGCGTGTACTTACATGCACACTGCCGATGGACGCCTATTAGTATACGCGCGTTTGTACTGAGTAAAAGTATGGTATAAAAGGTATTATTTTTTTTTTTTTTACAAACCGACAGTAGTGCGCACTTATCGTACACGTATTTAGTATAAAAAAAAAAAAAATCTGACGATCCGCCGTGTCCGTGCCCTGCTTGGGTGCGCATGCACAGCTGCTTATGGACCGCGGTATAACCGCATCGAGGTGGATATACATTGACTGTATTTTGTATACAGATACCGGGCGTATTATTCCCACATTCTGATGTATCGGAACGCGGTTTCGGGGGGTTTTTTGGTTTGAGTCTTTTTGACGAGTCAAAGTGTAGGACTGACGGGAGACCTTAACGTGCGAACGCGTGTTATCGTTATTTGTTATATTATACGATATCGGTGCAGGGCATCCGTTTTTCCAGACATCAGTTTCGATGGGAATATTATAATATATAAATGCGCCGGTTTCTATAATATACCCTATTAGTCAATAAAACTATAGGTCGTGCGGTTTTTGCTGCAAGCCGTCCTCAATAGCTACCGGCTACCGCACTATATACCAAAGCGGTATACACCCGAACACTACGCGAAATATGGAAATGTAATGAGAAGTGTCCGAGATTTAAAAACGAGGTACGTATAATGGTTTCGATCACTCGATCGTTTATAAAAATATAAACTAGAACGATGAGCTCTGCAGGCTTTATATATTTAATATGATATGAGCGAGAGCAGACGTACCTATAACTACATAATATATTATTATTATTGTTATTATGACATGTGTATACCTACTGGCTATAGTGGCTACTACGTATTATTACGTCGTTTTGTTTTCCATTTCGGCGGGCGCCAACGCCGTATTACGTGATAATGTGAGTACATGATAATATATAATAATATTATTGTTGCGTGAACGCGGAGTATAGGGCGCGATCATCATCATCATCATCATCGTTAAACGACGGCGATGACCACGAGGTTTTATGATTCTAAGTGTATTATATATATATATATTTATATATGGTATACCTATATATGTATTATTATTTTATGTATATACGGCGGCGGCGGCGGAAGAAGAACTACGGTGATGTAAGACGATGACGATAAATCGTATATAATACCAGTCAGAGCATAATATTATAACGGTGGCGATTTAGATATTTTATATTATTAAAATATTAGCCGTTTTGATAATGTTATAACATGACGTATAATAGTGTATCGTAAAAATAATTATCGTGCGCAGTGGCCCCGGGGCCGAGGAGTGAGGACTGTGATGCAGCACAACGAGTGTATATTTTTATAGAGTTGATCGTTTAGTACCGGTCAACCGGTCGTAGACGAATTTTCAGTGTCAAATGTTGTGATTTTTTTATTTAAAATATTAGATTATTTTTTTGCTCAATAAAGCGTTTGAAGTAAATACCGATAAAACAATTTTTTTGTTTTTTTTTTAAAGCATCATAACAGACTTAGAAAAATTTGGTGAATAGCCAGTCAATTAGTCGTTTCATCCTATGTACAATATGATATGATTCGAAGATGATAGAATGTGACATCAGTCATCAATAAGTCGTCTGATGAAATATACGATATAATTTGTCGTACATCCATGATAGTCAAAGTGTCACATCCAACTCGCGTCTACCAGCTATCAGATGTTTGGATTTTGAGTTGGTGCTTAATATGTTAGTTTATAACCAGCACCACTGTATGTTCTGTAATTTTATGTACATATTATTATACACTAAATACTTGATATATTTCTGCCGAGTCTCCTACAGGGTCAAACTAAAATATAAGATTGCCATGTCTCCACACCCTGAGAATTTGGCCTATCTGTGATACTATCGTGGTGTTGGATAAGCGTTGGATAAATGTTTGGATTTTCCACCATAATATTATGCAAGATGGAGGTGGAAGTTTTCTTTTCACCCTCCTCTCCCCTCCCCAAGACAATAACTAGGTAAAATAATTAATAACGAGCTCACACGAAACCGACACGTCTTGGCATCACACACGACATACACGCGAGCGGAAAGAAAACGAAAAAAAAAAAAAACTATTTGAACCTTATAAATATAATATACCTACCGACGACCTTTTTTATACACACACGTATATATATACGATGTGCACACAATCATTATTATTTTCTACAGCAGACAATATATATATATATATTATATTATTATAATATTCTCCGCGACGGTATTAATTTGAAAAACAAATATTTCGTGCACGCGATTGTTTTCCATCGGATCGATGGAACAGTAGGTATATTATATAATAATAATGTACCTACATCGATATATACGCATTATATATAACAGCTACTCATTATAATGATAATACCAACCCGCGGTTTTAAAACGACGTTATTAATTTTTATTTAAATTAAGTAGGTATACGGAATAATAATAATAATAATATTTAACCGTATTGTGGGTATTATAATATTATATCTACGTGAAGGGAATTACACCAATTCAATTTTGTTTTCACAGACAAGGAAACTATAACTACCATATTACGATATTATACCCGAGTGCGCATGATACACGTCCTGTCATGTTATTACAATATTCTGTATTTTTTTTATTTTTATTTTAGGAGAATTGCTTAAGATTTTAACGCATACGTGCAGGTGATGTATATTTTACACGCGACTGGTAACTAAAACGAGTATTTTACAACATACTAAGTCTGTCACGTTTGTCATGTGTAGTGTGCTCGGATTAGCATGCGTTTAAAACACCGCAAAACATAATATCGACAAGTAGTTAATTTATTGCGACACTGTTAAAAGCATTATTATTGTAAGCAATTGCACTTTATCGATCATTAATTTACTGTCATTATCTAAGTTTAATCATTCTGTTCATTATTATTACTATTTTATTTAGGTAAGTACTTATAAAACTGCCACTCAGTGGTAATAAATAAATAGATAAGTAAATTAAAAATTATAGAACTAAGAACGTTACGTCACAAAAACGTTCTCATTCTGAACCTTGCATAAAGCTCATGTAATCATTATTAGAAAATATTTTCCGATATCTATAAATCGAAATGATACCTAAATTTTCACATAAAAATCTTGAGTAGACGTCGTGTACATTTTGCAATGCTATCATAATTTGATTCAAAAATAAAACATCATAAAAATCCTATCTACAGCTCTGGATAATATTGATTCTTATATTTCATAACTAGGTCGATTCATTTTAATATTAAAAACAACGGAGTAAAATGGATTTTTCTGAACATAAAATGTACTGCGATATTATCACGCGTTAGACGTTCATACATGTGGGTACGTCTATTATTAATATCAAAAACAAATTTGAATGTAAAATATCTTTAAAACTCAAAGCCCTCTAGACATGAAAACAAAAATCGTACGTTTGGACAACGAAATACATTCAAATGATTTTGAACGAAACGAGCATCGTTATGATATGGTATACATAAAAATATATATGTATTGTAAACGGCTGGCTCTGGAACAAAAACGATAAGTGCTCGCTGTGAGATCCCAACCATCAGACGTATAGTTGTGGAAAAAATAGAAAGGAACTCGCGAGACGTGCTGCAGCATGCGAGATCGAAGGTTGACACGAAACCTTCGCGTTTTTCTTTTCGGTATATATAATTTTCGCGATAGACTCGAGCCAGGCGTTATTATTAAGTTACTGCTCTCATTATAGCCACGTTTCCCGTCCGGAAGTCATTATTTTGTGGTTCTACGACGAGGTTGGCGGTTTGCGACAACACGACACGGGTTTATTTCGAATCGTGTACACAATGTGTATTACATTGCATCCGAAAACGTACAACTTTAAAAAGGAATTTGTGATTTGGAAAATCCGACTTATAGATTTTTTGATTTTTTTAACGCCTACTAATTTTGATTAAAATTAATTTCATATTCTGTGGTACTTATAGGTACAGAATATTAGTATTACAAATCACTGTGATAATCGTACTCGCCCCAGGATCTGGGGTCTGGATTAGACACCAGCCGGGGCCCGTCGGTGGATTTATTAGGTAGATAATATTGTGGGCTTGAATTGAATGTGAGTTGACATTCGTTTGATTTGAATGAGCATATATTTTTTATGCAAGACGTATAACATAATATAATATAGGCACTCGACAGACGACGTGTTGATTATGTTAAACGTTTTTCTTTCATCTGTTGTCCGCCTCAGTCCGACCTCTCCGGCAACGTGCACCAACCTATAAGCGTCGCCGCCGTAATGACTATAATAAGTGATGACCGTATAATATTATAGTACAGGTATAATAATGCGGGTACCTAGGTATGCTATGGTAACGGCGTCCTCGGGAGAGCTTCGTTCGCGTAAATCTGGCAGAAATGTGCGTGCAGAAAGATATCGTCCCGCGCACGCGTTTTTATCATCGCTGCAGACAACCAGTCCGGTCGCTATATTTACACCGCACATACACCTCATTCAAAGATCGTTATGTAATCATCTTGAGCCTATTCCGTACACGTAATAATAATAGTAATAATAATAATAACGTACAAGACGTAACCTTTGCTTACGAGCTATCCGAATTCCTTCGAAAAACAAAAAAATATAATATACCTGTTGTGTACAAATAAACAATGTGTATCTGTGTAAAATTCGAATTTGTATACGTCAAAGCTTTATATAACATGTATTTATAGGTACATTACGCGTTATTAATATATATATACCATGTGCACTGTATGTATAGTGCACGTGGTTTATAAAAAAAAAGGTTTTCTGATGTTTCGTGACTTGTCAAGATAACTTCTTCTGCCGTACCTATATATAGCGGGTAACGTCATAAATACGATACATGTCGCGTATATTATATAATAATCTATATTTTAACGTAATAAGTACCTATATAATGTAAACGATTGGTGTACTAAATCATATATTATTAAATACACTGCTGTTGCGATATTATTACATAGGTATGCGATACATATATATATATATATAATATAATAGCTAAATGTGTTCATTAAATTTAATTTTACGTTGTAAGATATATCAGTTGGCGAAATCTATTTAATATTCGCCGTTGTCCGTTGGTCGTATATATGCACCGCATTTGGACCGAAAAATTAATAATAAATACCTACAATATACCTATATCTACTATAGTATAGTTGGCTCAATAATTATTACGAAGACCTATTTTGAAAAAAACAATATTACGCTAAATTTCCCACGTTCTTATCAAACTCGTGAGCAATACAGTTCTAATATTTTGAACCATTTCAATGACAGGTATTTTTGTTTATACCGAGGTTTTCATTGAATTTCCTGGAACTTACTCAGGTAATCGTATTATATTACTACTATATGTTCGGTTATCGTTCATAAGGTATATACGTCGTCGCGCGGACTCTCCTTAAATCTCATAAAAAAAGCTAAATACGTATTATGGTTGAAAATATTATGGTCGATGCGCGAGTAACCTCTCAAGAATTTCAAAAATTAGAATTCGAATGAATTCATTAGGTATCATAAGTGGGGGGTAAGAAAACCGGTGGTGATATGCTTGATGGACCACACCGAGCGTACATCGAAAGAGTTTCCCCGAGTTCCCGTGACCACTGTGTCGTGCGTGCTTTATTTTAATATGTGCGTATACCTATACCTAGGTATCACATTATTAATAAAATAACGCAGTAAAACACTAAAACAGCGGCCGGTTCGGTTTTCATTAAGTAATTAATCGTTCCGGTCGGACTGCGCAAACCGACCGGATCGTCGCGCGCGTATAAAACGATTATCTGTACAAAAAAATAAATTCCGATTGCCGGCCATGTAATAATAATAATTATTATTATTATTATGCTATATCTACCCCTAGGGTATTGAATTATCAATCACCGTCGCATATATTTGTGTACACTTTCGGTGCAGTAGACGACATGTATTACATAATATATAATATATATAGGTATTTATATATAGGCGTAAGTACTGATACTGATCACCGATGTCATGGCGTATATTACAGATTATATGTACGGCCTATAGGTATATAGGTACGTGTTGTCGTTTCGATACAACATAATAATAACATAATGGTATACATTTATGATAGTAATTATAACTGAGCGATTTAGCTAACGGTTAAAGTCGGTCGAGTAAAGTCCGAAGACAAACAAATTCAACGAGTTGAAAATATAAATGTTTCACTACTGTTTTACATCTTATTTTAAACGACTCAGTTATGTTATGACATGCCTATATAGTAAGTACGCCTATTTATATTTTTCAAATAATGCAATTTTTGATTACACATGGTTCAGCCTGCAGTCGCGAATTTATGACTACCTACCCACCTACGATTTTCAAGCTGTAAATAAATTCATCGATGTGAATCGGTGGAATGTATAACTACTCATTTTTTACAATAAATGTATAACAATTATTAATCATTTTCAATAAATGTATAATTACTATAGTTATTTACATTTTACAATGAAAAGTATATTATGATATTTATTTGTTGTTTGATTTTGATCATTATAGCCGCGTCCTGATTCTATCCGAAACCTGAAACACCGACGGTTAACCGTCAATGTTTGCAACATTGAGTTGAGTCAGTTCGATAAAAACAAAACTGTTTATAACTAAAGGTGCGAAAAACGTATAACTATACGATTATAATATTACGATCGGCGAACGCCCACAGTGGCAGTCCACTACACCGGTGTGGTGCAGACTGTATATAGATGGTATAAGGATAATATTATAATATTAGGTGTACGCGCTCACTCACTAATACTCTGTCATTATATATTATACACCTGCACAGTATATATTATATCATTGTAATATAGCACTATTAATAAATTATAATACATAGGTATAGGGTCTAATAATCGTCGTCTTCTGTGATATTATCACTATTTAAGACCACGGCTACGACACCCGGCCTTATAATACGTAGGTACACGAGTTATATTTAAAAGTTTAAAAGGCGTTAGCATATAAATTTACAAGCGGCCATAATTATAGCGGCGTTGAAAAACATTTTTGGTTTGGTCTTTTGGGAAATTTGCACACCACGCGTGCTCGTAACACCAATGTAATGTTATACTAACGACTATATTCTCGAATATTTTTAATCACTCTGTATGTAAACGGCTGACCCGAATAAATTGCTGCAAGGCGTAGGCATACGTGCTTTCCGGTTTTCTATAAGGATTACACGATTAAAGAAGAAATAACTTCAGTGACCCACCCTGTATGAAAGGGCAGTTACGAAGGATACGAGATGATTCTTTTAAAGGTAAATGCATTGATTTTCTCGAAAAATTTTAATGTCCGGATTGATACAATAGTGTCAACATTTTGTGGTGTTCCCCTGGTGTGCCAACAATCTATACCTAACAACTTGTTAAGAAAATGAGTATTAACCTTGAAAAGAATCGCCCTGTATAAACATAGTGTAAATACACATATACACCACGCATATAAGACAGATATTACAGGGTCAAAGCGCAATACAATCGTCTGTTGCCATTGTATCAGACTTATAAATATATAACTATTCTAATATATACTAATGCGTCGCGATAATATTATTATTTTGTATCACTGAATCGTATTTATGTTATAATATAATCTGTTTTGGATCGAAAGAGTGAAAATAAAATGAAATCCTATAATATGTATAATGCTATACGCGATGCACCGGCATATAGAACAGTAATATAATGTAATAATATTATTATTATCATAGGTAGTTATTACATTACATAAAGTGAAAACCGCCGAGTCTTCGCTGTAGTTGCAGTCCTCTTTAGTCGTATTATTACTGGCGGTAATCTCGTTTTCACCACCATCGTTGCCACTAACGATTTCCTCCCCCGAACACGAGACGTATAAAATATAATACGATATCCTCCGATACACTCAGACGCGTGTGCGACACGTCACCGTTTTTTATTAAAAATAAAACAATTATAGAATACGGTATATTTTATTTGACGTTTGTCTGAACTCGACAGAGAAAGAAAAATGTGCCGTCATCCAGGCACCCGAAAATCTATACATCCAAATATGAAGGTTTAATATTGGTATACGCCAACTGTTCGGTTTTTAAACAATTTCTTCGGCCATCGTCTCAAATAATTTTTAAAAACAACCACGTCATACCGTTGGATCCGTATAATACGAGTGGTGCAGGTACCGACATGTTCACTCAAACTAAAACCACGAAACCTTATAGCTCTTTTAAAACCGAAATTTAAACCTAAAATAACTAAAAACGTTTCTTTTAAAGCCTCGTTTTTAATACCGAGCGAGTAAAAGAAAACTAGGTTTGTATGGTGCACGGTAAATCCTCAGCAATAACAGTAAAACGAAAAAGTGTGACGTCGAAATGGATTTAACCGCATGAACGTTTCGAATTTGTCCGAAAGTATATAGATAAAAATATTATTGTTCTACGCCGCCGATGTTTACGATCGGGCTACGCACGGTCGTCGTAAATCGCATAATATTTTATAATATTATCAAACATCGTTTCGACTACTCGCGATTTCGACCGTGTTATAACGTCATTACATCGATAAACAGACGCCAATCGAAACGCTACATAATATTATATGTGTGTGTGTGTTAAACACGTATGTCATAACTAGACGGCGGATTATATGCAGTGAAAATACTCTATTATATGCATGCAAATATGCAGCATAAAATACAGAAATATGTATAGACTATGTTTATATTATATGCACTAAGAATTAAATTTAAAAACAATATAAAAAAACTATACGATGATGAAATTTATTAATAAAAAAAAAATTATTATAATTTATAATTAATAATTATTATTTATTATATTACATTTATGTATAATTATTTAGAACCGTAGTTCTCGTAGCAATATATTACTAGACGTTGCTCCAAGTGGTCCATTGACCATATGTCGCTTGTCATCCAAAATAAGTTTAAATGCAGAAAATTACCGTTCAACATCACAGGACGTCACAGGACAGTATTTAAACTTAGAAGCCATGTTGCTCGTTATCGTATTGGGCAGTAGAGTTTTCGATAAGATATATAAATAACGACGGCAGTAGAAACTCATCCGGTCAATTAATTCGGTCGGTATGTACTATATGTCTATATATAGTATGCGTTTTAACACATTTAATCAGTGTGTTTTTTGTTTAAAAATACAATTATATGCCATTTTACATCGTGATCAATGAAATATGCATACTTAGTAAAAATAGGCGATTATATGCAATTGCATATGCATATATGCAAATGCAATATAATCTGCGGTCTAGTCATAACATATCGTACAGAATATGATATCGTATTTCGGCGTCCGGGATCTGTTGTAGTCGAGACCTTTTCTCATTCGACCATACACTATAACAGCACTTGTGCACCTCTGACAGCGGCCCGACCTCGCGAAATATAAACCCTATCGACGGAGTGTCACGATTTCCCCCCCCCTCCCCCCTCGCCGACCCCGCAGCAGCCGTAAGTGCACATATTATTATATATTATAAATAGCCGGTACTGCGTTTATATGGGTTTTGCGATGTATATAATAATATCATATGCGTGCGTGTAACGCGATTCCGTGATTGCTCTCGTACAGATAACGATTTTCGGAAAACCCGAGCCGGAAAATCGTCGAGTCTTTCGCGAGGGGGGGGGGGGCGATATATTATTTCGTATCGAAGAGGCGGTAAACCCGAAAACGTCGATAACGCCGCGCCAAGTCGAGGGGTTCTCTTGGAAAAACTTCAATTATTTGATATGATTGTGTGGGTACTTACTGCAATGGCCGACGCGTCGTTTGCTGCACTTCGACTGTAATGTATACAGGTGCGATGCGATAACATACGATATGACGTGAACATTCGCGTTTGCGTTTGCTCGAAACTGCACTTTTCGCAGACGAGAACACATTTTTTGAAGGCGAAGACCCCTAACTCGCCACAAGTATATTTTACAAATACTTATACGCTGCATAATAATATAGACAACCCATGACGATCAGCACCCGCATGAGATGCATAGGTACTCGCAACCGTTCTTTCGACAGCAGTCATGGTGGGTGCAGTAATATTATAATATATAGTATAGGAGCATAATCGGGAGCACATTTTCGGTAAACGAAAAAAGGACAAGAATCAAGACGTATATATTACCCCTAGCTACGATAGTATATGGAAAATATAATTTTTTTTTTTTTAGGGTTATCGGGGAGATACTTTATTCACCCCCACGCGTACCACATCGTATAATACATTTTATAAATACACACTTATATGCTAAGTATATATTTATTTTATTATATTTGTACGACGCGCCGTGGAATAATAATATATATATATACGTGTATGTTCATAGCACAGACGTGACAAAGTAGTAAACTCGAAAACCGCGACGTGCTCCGCGTGTCATTTGCGTACAAAACCCGCGGGAGACTATATATACAATAACGAATCGATTTACCAGTAGAGACATAGTATATATATTGGTTGTCTATGTATTATGCACACCGTATATCCACGTACATTACAAAATAATCAAATAACCCGACCCGTCCGAACATTGACGTGCGCTCATTCACATGTGATCGCATATACAGCGTGCACCAGAAGAATAAAAGCACGACCGATATATATTATGATATATAATATACGGGTAAGCATATAGTATATAGGTACTGTAATATTATAGTATAGGCAGAGTGTACGAAAAACGGCACCGTACAGATACCATTGTAAAATGTGATATTTTGTTAGTAGTTAACGGTGAAGTGGTTTCAAACCTATGCGCCGTGTAATAATTATGATTTGGTAACACCGTTAAAACGCACGAAATACAACCTGTTTGCAGTCTTCCGACTTCAAACTTATAACAGAAATACAAAGCGAATAGCCCAACGCGAACAATTATTGGTTTAGTCATCATAGTCATACCCTCTTATTATGTGTATAACTCGGGGAGAAAATTGACCGTTATAAAATCATATTAAAATCAGTAAAAAATACTAAAAAAAAATTATTTTTCGCTTTGACTTGTGAATACACTATGTTACTTATTATAAAGCATTTGTTTTTTAAACCCCCTGTATATGATATTTATAGGTTTATTATTAAGTATCGCTTGTCAACCGCGAATTATAATATACGGGAGGTATACATAATAATATATAGACTTGTGTAGGCACCATATATGTAAATAAATGTTACAGTCGTTCCTGCAGCGGTATACAGATTGAAAAATTATCGTGTCCGTCAAAGTAACCAGTAAACATATAAAAATAATATTATATTATGCAGTATACACCTAGAACACCCAAACGCATATAAAAATAATATTGTGACCACAACGCGTGCATCGTATATTACATATACCTATACCGGCGTACCCATATGCAGTGCGAGCATCGGTTATAATATGTAATAATCCTTTGTCAATCCCTCCGGGAAACGCGAACACGGATTTCTTTTCGATTCGGGAAACGGTATTTTTTCGTATCTTTATTTTTTTGTCGTCACCCGACGCGCAGAGACTTTCCCCGAGATATATAGTCACTGGTAGACGGATGTGTCGTATTATTGTTTCGTACACGAATTTAAAACGCTGCGGGTACCTACCGCGGTTGACCGCAGCGGGGTAAGAAAAATGTCGTATGATCGTCGCATATATATGTATATCAAAAAATATTATGTTACCCATACCCAAGACACGTGATGACTGCCCGCAAAGATTGGTTCTAATATTACTACGCGACATGATAATATTATTACGACGTGAAGCGTGATGTAAATATGTGCTTCGGATGTCGCTCGACGATCTGTTCGAGATAATGGACATCGGTATTGTAACAAATATAATATTATTGCATCGAACGAGTATAATCCAATAATATTATAATACATCGCCGCAGTGACGAACGACGTGTCCGGCGCTGCGCTGGTTATAATATATTATTATTTTACTCGCACGCGCCGTGTCCTTGGCCGTGCACGGTCACACGGTAATAATATTGTGGCAGCCGGTATAAGGTATTGTATAATGCGGCTAGGTGTGAGCATTATACTACAGCGATATTGTGTAAAACATTCAGTTTTGATTAATCGTTACGATTATGCGCAACGAATTAGACGCAACACACAAATTCCCTCGACGTTCGTCTGCGGCAGACGACATCACTGCGACGTCAGGCCGCAGCGATCCGAATGGTACAAAAACCAAAAAAAAAAAAAATAATAACAAAACTCGATTTTTACCGACGGCAGTACGATGTAATACGTATCACGTTGATAGAGTGTACTCCGAGATAAGTTTATAGATAATATTATGAGCTGTGTTATATTTTTTTATTCATCCAAACGCGTTTCTAACGCTTCCCAGTAAATCATATAACTTCCTAGCAATAATTATTGCGCGTATATATTTATATATATATATATATATGTGTGTGCGTGTGTGCGTTTTAGGCGGATTATAATATATAATCATATTTCCACATTGTATGTGAAATACATTTTTTTTACGCATCGATGCTACCCATAAATTCGGAATATAATAGGTCCAACTTAAACCCTTACATATTATATTTGATTTTTTCCTTGAAGAGTTTAGTGATTATGTCATACATGTATTATAGCTAAGATAGATAAACGTTCGAAACATATATAGGAGCCGTGATATCACAGAGAATATATTGCGATGGGTTTTTGAGCGAGCGCTTCCGACGGATTCGTACTTTGGCGACGAACCTAAATACGACGTACGCGATTGTGTGTCTGCAGTTCCAAACGGAAATAACACATCGCACATAATGTCATAATATTAATATGTATGGGTAGGATATATAATTTGATCAGCGGGGTGCGCGTAAACTACACACGAATAATTGAAAAAAAATTACTCATTGCATTATGTATTATTATTATTATTAAAATATTATAAACGATAACTTTTAAAAAAAAAACGTTGGCCACGATAAATTAATATTATTATGACACATGGCGTTGTTCGGTCGCATTGGCTCATTATAATGCACTCGCACACAATAATAAATAATACAACACGGTCTGATATATCTCGTGCGATTTACAGATATACAAGCGATAATTGGATCGTCATTGAAACAACAATAATGGTGGCCTCGTTTCGTTTATTTATTTATTTATTATTATTACATTATTATTATTATTTTTTTTTTTAATGAACGATTTGAACGTAAAGTGTTAAAACACGTCGAACGCCCGTGTTAAAGGGCCGCTGTACACAAATGAAAAATGATAAACAACCATACATTATAAATTGTTGTGTTATATTATGTGTCAAACAAACCCCCTCCCCGTCACACCGTGCCGAGAATACTAAATGGCCTTAATAATCCCGGGCGTCAGTATCTATAATATAATAATGATAATAATGATAATAATAATAATAATAATAAGTAAAATACACATCACAATGAAACCTGCATTATCGTATCGTATTATCGAAACCCGACGTTGACGTAATTGGATTAATTGATAATATCGCCGCCATACAACAGTATATTATATTATTATTATTATTATTATTATTATTATCATTATTGTTAAATTATGCACAATGACGTAGACACGGACGAAAGAGACCGTTATTAATATTATTATTATATATAATATTATTATTTACTTTGGGAGGGCCGCTCGCGAAGGAATAAATTCGTATAAATGTATAACCCACCTGTACGTCATAATTATGTAATAATAATACAGTAAGGAAACGATCGTCTTCCGATGACCGATTCCAAAAACAAATCGAAATCCGCGGTTCGTGAGTTTATATAAGTTGTACGTAGTACATGATAATATTGTAATATTATCGTCATTAGCATAAGAATACGATAGTAATATTATAATATTATTAGCGAAACAGTCAACGGCGGCCGCGGGCGGTCTTATTGTTTCGTTTGACCGCGATGGGGGCTGCGAGCTTTTATCGAATCGTGGGTTCGACCGATTTTCGTTAATTTATTCGTATTTCGTATTATTTACACCACCCGGGCCCGCATCCGCAAACGCCCGGAATTGGACGAGTTATTTGTTTTTAAATTACAATTATTGAATAATTGGACCACGGCGAGATAAAAAAAAATAATATATTGTACACACATTAACAATACGATATTATTGTGTTCTGTTATTATTATAGTCACACAATTTTTACGAGCCAATTAGGCATCACGCAACTACCGATTAAAATATAGTAAAATATATACCGTGTGCGTGCGTACGGTTTTATGTCGAAAACGGCTCCCTTTCATCTATATATTTATTTATTTTTTATTATTATTCTTATGGATGACTTATATATATATATATATATATATAATACTGCGCGTGTGATAATATTCTCCTATATACAACGAGGTCGTTATTGCAGTGGCTTTTAATTTTCGAGTTCGTAACGTATACCTAACGAATGGATAAGACGTCGCATAACGATGAGCGGCTATCGTACCTGTCGGATCACAATTTTTTACGATCATGTCGGAACACGGACCGCTAACGAAGAGTATATTATAAAAAAAAAATACACAGATTCAGCTGATATCGTTGGTACAACAATTATATAATATAATATTAAAATGTATCTAATTTTATTGACCATCTCGCGGGTAATTTACGAACGTCCGTATAATAATAATTGTATAAGACAGTCGCGGTCACCAATTTCAACGTGCCGCGATTTACGTATAGGTATATAAAATAGTATAGGTACTTAGGTATATATAATAACGAATACGAACGTTAAATTGGGTCAAAGAAGATTTTATTCTAAAAGTATACCTACATTGTACAATACAAAATAACATAGTGTTATACAAATATACAATCATTTAATTCGTTTTTAATACACCTACCGCCAATTTAGATATGTTTTTTACTTTCATAAAATAATAAATTAAGGTGGTTTATAGTTTAAGAAACTTAAACGTTAAGAAAATAAGAAGAAAGAAAAATATAAATTATGAATTCTTGTTATACGTTAAATAAAGCGATTTAATAAAAGTTATAGCTTTGTTGATTTTTATATACGCGTAAACATTGAACAAAAAAGTCGAGCGACGTTGCTGAAAGCTTCTTGTTGTTGATTTTAGCATAAACTTTTTGGAAGATACATGTTGTGCGGAAAACGTAGTGGATGGAGGGGTACAGGGGAGAGGGTGTGAAGCATTATTTGCATTACCATTTTCAGTGCCAATGAAGAAAAAATATTTAATAGATACAGGTATAGCGGCAATGCGAACATTTAATTATAATAATAATAGTAAACAACGAGTAGGTATAAAAACGTTTTCTTTGAATGCGAAACGGTAAATTTAAGAACAATCAAAAATATTTAAATTATAGTCAACCAATGTGTACCTATTAAATTGTAACAACAAACGAAAGTATTTAAAAAAAAAATAAATACTTTATCCGATTACCTATAAGGAAACGCCACCATAACAAATATATAAATATTCTAATAGGTATATACATATTATAAACGCCTCTAACTCTCGACACCAAGTCGTAAACTCGTATATACTCTGTTTTATTATAATTATTATTATTATTGTTGTTGTTGTTGCATTTAAAAATTGTATACGTAGATATTGTGTGCGACGAGCAGCAGAATAATATGTAACGATATATAGTGTCGTCTACGCGATGACAACACCAATATTAAGTAATAGCAGCTGCGGGCACTTTATGATGATAATATTAATACACGTAGAAGGTATACTCTGAAATATGGTCTATGCAGGAGACTTGATCGATTTCACGTCGACATTTTTTATGTCCTATTTTTTTCAAACTATAACTTTATCGGCTATCGGATGGATTTATTTATTGAACTCCGACTTGCTATATTATAATCTCTTCCATTGAGTATTCGTAGGTACCTATATGTAAGCGCTGGTCGTTGCACGATATAAACGCGTAATAATTGCATTTCATTCCTAAATAAATCGTATTATCGTGGTCGAAAACGAATTATATAGATTATATCATTTTAACAATAATATAGGTTCACAGAGTGATATAATAATGTAACGACCTATCGGTTTTGAATCCGTCGAATTATATATTTTGGTTATTTTGGTTAGTATTTTCTTTTTTTATTTGATCGTTTTCGATTTTCTCACAAACGACACTGTCACTGCGCATCGTACCTATACAACGTACCTGTTATATATATTATATTTATACGTACAATATACACAGTGTGGTGCAGGTACCTACCTATTACCGGCGGCAACCACCGTAATAGGCATTAGGCTCGGTCGATTTTGACCTAACCCCCCCGGGAGGGGGGGAGGGGGTACCGCGAGCACTACTGTACAACCGAGACTCGAGAATAATATCACGACGACGGCTCTACCCGCCCTCACACTATATACCACCGTCCTGTTGAGGTGCACACCACGAAGAGAACTCGTCAACGAGACGATCGAATTATAGAAAAACAAAACCCGCGACGACGACTGCGTAACTATATAATATATATATATATACAAACCATATATAAATTATTATTATATATATATAGGTTAGGTACTCGCCGCGTGGCTTTACGATAGATAAATAAATAGCAGCGGCTACAATGCGCATATACCTATATATTATTATGTACGATATTATACGAATATATATATTATATATGGGTTTCCCTTTGTTTTTCGACACCGTCATGACCTTCCAAGGTTTTCCGTGTAATATAATTTCTCGTTCCAGACCTATAGATTTGATCGCCGTAATCACTGCACCTTTACGCCCCCGTGGCTATTATTCTACACCTCAAATCTTCCGACTGTATATATGCGATTTAATGAGGTTTGCGATTTCTGTCATCGGCTCTTATAATATTATATTCCGTCGTTCTGTTCGAAAAAAAAAAACCACTCGTTTGGTATTCGACGCCAATCGAGCTGCTCCGAGAGCTTGTACACCTAATTACCAATATTATAATATATTTCTTTCTACCGTACGCCCAACTTAAGTTTCTTTTTTGATAACATTATCTACAAGATTTTTTTTTTAAATCGGTCAACCTATATAAATCTTAAGTCGTAGTGTAACTATATTATTACATATATACGTTATACCGAAGTATGCAGTGATCTTCAAAACACATGTACCTATATATATTATAGCTACAGAGCGACCGAGTTTTATAGAAGTCGTCGAAGATCAAACTAACAATGATTAGTATTTCTTCCCCCTCTGGAAAAACCGAACGATTTCGTTAAAGCCTGGACTTATTTTTATATTCCACAAACCAGATAATATTCTCTTCGCCTTTATTTTATTTTTTTTTTTTGAAACTAATGGAATATATGGTACTAAAGTTCAAAATATGTTCAATTGGCAATCTAAAAAAGCGTTCATGCACTGTTCGCACTTTTCTTTACATTCCAATAAAGCG
Source organism: Nasonovia ribisnigri (assembly GCA_027563435.1). Classification (NCBI taxonomy): domain Eukaryota; kingdom Metazoa; phylum Arthropoda; class Insecta; order Hemiptera; family Aphididae; genus Nasonovia; species Nasonovia ribisnigri. The sequence goes on along the minus strand of JANEHU010004670.1, from coordinate 26,505 downwards.
TGAACCGAAGAAACGCGGAAAAGATCAATTGTAAAAAATAAACACAATTCTTTTGCTCTGCTCTTAGTGTACGAAAAACGTTTCATAAATATACATACACGCTATCACTGAGAATAATGTCAGAGACAAAAAACAAGCAATATTTGACAAACGTCTATACTACACAGTAAAATTACACCAAAGTCGAAATAGTTATCAAAACATAAACTTAATAATATGTGAACACAACACATTCGTACATGTAAATCACACAGAATATACAAACGACGTGGAAAAATGCGATGTAACTCGTTCAAAAATATAAATAATCGTAGATTAACTTATTTAAAAAAATGTAGGTAAACCTCAGAAAAATTTAAAAAAAAAAAAACTTAGTAGGTACTTATACACTTTACAAACTTAAATATTTATAACCTGGGTGAAATAATACTCCCCGATATTTTAAAATTGAGTCTTCCGTCAAATTATGTATTATTGAGACGGCGAGCATGTTGGTAGATAATATATAATATTATAATATAACGTAATTTCGTTTCCACTACATAATATTTTATTAGGCAGTGTAATATTAGATATTTAACAGTCGCGAGAAAAATGTTTATTTATTCAGAGTTACTAATACTTTATTTTATAACACGGAGGTGCAGTATACACGTACCTATAGAGTAGTAGAACGGCAACTACCTCTGTGCGATTTTGTTTTTTTTTTTTTTTATAAATAATATAAATATTATATAATATTATTATTATGTCGTCGTCGTCGTCGGCAATGGCGCGTGTTAATAATTGATATCAATTATAACACTATCACTGTACACAATTATAATATAATATGGCTCATGTGGGTTAGTTGTACTCCACCGCGTCGGTATAGCGATGACTACCGACGAATTATTTATCCGGCGCGCGTGGTGTACGGCTAATGGGTTTTTGGATTTTATTCCAAACACTAATGCTAAACTGAAAAAAATGGCCACCGCGGGTCTTCGCGTTTATTGAAACGAATTGGTTATTTTTCACTGTATACATATTATATATGTGCCCACCTATATAACCTATGTATACGTCGTTCTTCCATACGTGCAATATTTCATTCGCAGCCGGGTGATATATCGGTCCACATATAGTCCGTATTGGTCAATGCGCGTTTAGGTCGAGTACCTATACGTTTTTACCACCCACGAGAAACACCTAGAACATACCTATATATACAGGGCGATTGACCAAGCATGGTCACTAGCATTTTTTTCCTTTCATAATGAATTTATTCAGATTTTTTGATTTTTCGAATTCTTACATTTTTACGCTGCAAACAAAATTTTTTTAAACACTCGAATTTTTTTGTATTACTTAAGGAGAGTGTCTTGCGGTGATACAAACTTCTATTAATTCAAATGAGAACCACTTTTTTTTTACTGTAAATTTATTATTTAGTTAATACATTTATTGAAAATATAGATGTACCTAGTTAAAAATTCGAACGAGTATACAGTTTCTTGGTTATTAATATGTTTGTACCAAGGATAATGTGGTTTCAAATGGGTTTACGAAAATATAAAATATACGTAATATTGAGACTAGTATTTATTATACTCGGGCCATTTTTACAAAATTATATTAATGTTGATAGATTAATATTAATGACTACAATTTTCAATTCACCATTGCTCCAATATTTTATGAACCCATTACCGCGGACCTGTTATCCTTAGAACTCCAAGTGAAATAACTCGATATCAATATATTATATACTCGTATACAAATATTGATTTTGATAAGTTCAATTTTTCAGAAAAATGATCCACTGAATAACTTACAGTTGAAAAGGAGGGTTGTCATTTGAAAAACGGTAGTTTGTATCTACACGGGACACTCCTTAAGTAGTACAAAAAAATTCAAGAATTTGAAAACGTGATCTTTAAGTATACTGGAATATAATTACCTATACAAAAATTCTAAAAATTAAATTTTTAATAACGCTGCATCATTGGAGAAAAAAGGGCTTGACCGTACTTATAGCGAATCCCCCTGTCTTTTATCTATTAATAATCATATAATATGTTGCACGTATATGCTGGTGCCCAAAGAGTTTGCTAACCCTAAATCGCGAATGGCAGAGATCACGCGTATATTATTATTACGTGTAGACGACTATATAGATACGATTAAATACACGTCATAATATTTATATTATTATTATTATTATTATACGTATAATTATTAAACGGTTAAGTCGATTAGAACAAAGGTTAGGAAATCCGATCATATTATCACTATTAATAATTTAATTATTCGCTCTAATCGTTACACGCGTTATTGTGTATTATAATAATATAAGTGCAGCAATCCTATTATATAGGCGTGCGCACGCGCAGTTGCACAATCTGCGAACAATTCTACATAGGTACTTTAAATTTTTGATATTTATGGTATTGATATGGTGTATAACAAAAAAATATAAAACACATGGGTATTTTATAGATTGTGAGCGGAGCGATGAACGTAACCACATGTATATTGATTATTTTACAATCATTGTACAATTTAATGACAATAGTATAATACCTATATATATATATGATATTATATAATAATATATGCTCGTATAGGTATACTATTTTAATAATTGATGATATAATATTATACTGATGCTTTGGGCCAAAATTAATTCAACGGTATTATTATTATATAGTAGCAGAACAAACACAGAAGTAAATAATAAAGGTATCAATTATATTATATCATATTATATAGGTCGACAGACCGTCTCCGACCTCTGCAGATCAATTTTCGTTGAGTTCAAATTTAACACATCCATTACAGTGACTTACTCTATGACGATAGGTACACTCGACAGTTCGACACCTATAATATACATTGTGTACAGCAGAACGGTTACTTACTTCCCAACTTTTTTTACACACACTTCAGACTAATACAATTTGTTCAGTTTAATCAATAATTTAGCCTATATATGGCTGTCTCATAATATGTAGTATAATATGAGCAAGAGTTATTCCTACTTAAATTGTTCTGCGCACCCCGCGAAAAGAAAAACATCCTGCTGAAGCCAGTGAGTGTGTAACAATATCCTTATTACCGGTATATACGAGTATAGCTATGTAGTGTACTTACCAATATTATTGTATAGCGGTTAGGTTAGGTTATCTACTACAACAAACTACTGATATTTTATGCGAAACAACCGTTTGGGTTGACATGTAATAATAATTACAGCGCGACCGGTTTTGATAACGGTCGGACAATAACAATTTGTAAAACAAAAAAACCTTATCAAAACGAAAAATTGATTTTAAATAGCATGATGATGCGCCCTAATCCCTTGTAATCCTTTTGTTACACGACTGGAATCGGATCACGCAGAGCTTATAACCATAACAATCATAATATTTATAATAACTTTATTGTTCATTAAGTTTGGCTGAGAAAACAATTTTTGAAATTAGAATACCAAAATCGCCCGACTCGTATTATTTTTATTTGTTCCATTGAACGGAGGTTAATTACAAGATTATCATTTTTGTAATGACCATTCGTTTAGTTGTCGAACAATACACAATATTATATTGTGTAAGAGACTTTACTATGTGATATAACAGGCCTAAATCGTTCCTAATACATATATATATATATATATATTATTTCGTACATAGGTACATACTTCAAAAATGATATTGTTACGAAACAGTTTAATTTAACCAATTTGATTACCAATAATTTTCCGGACTACCTATTCATATACATTATAAAACTCACACTATATTTAAAACAAACGTTTAATATTATATTGTTGCTTAAGTATTCAAAAACTAAACCACTTTGTGGGGAGCGTATTCGTTAGAGAAAAAAAAAAACATCACTACCGGAGTATTTAATGGCCGTTAACTGCGGTTGGTTGTATACCATATACCTAGCCGTGTTAACAAGAAATCGAGTAATGCTTTCTTAATATAGTTAATAGTTTTTATACAAATGTTGTTTTGGGACTTCAGATCGGACTGCAGATAATATAGTTGTTGTGTAATAGGTAATAAAATAATACCCCACAGGTGCAGTGTATGAAAAGCTGATTTTATTCGATCTATTAGTGCTCGTCGGATTTTTGTATACTTTTAATTAGACGTCCGCGGCGTATTAATAATTTCGGAATATGAAATCAAGACGTATATTGTAACATTGATGTTGGGTATACCTATATATATGCAATACCTACGACCAGTTTTCCCGTCAGATTGATGTTTTTATTTTGATTGTTTGATATTGGTACGTACCTACAACCTATATATTGTATCCAGCTACTATATACTCCGAGCTTACACGTTTTTAAGTAAGTAAGTAAAAAAAAAAAAAAAATGAATCTGAATTATAATTTCGGGTGAAAACGCGAGCATATATTATGTACGTATATAGTTTTATTTTTAATGGATTTTCTTTGTTTAAAAAAAAAAAAAATCTCATTCGTGCGCCGTCTATTCGGAGGCTCTAAAACGAGTTTGATCTCAGCGTTCGCCGTTTGCCGTAAGCACCTACCAATTATTTTCAGTATTTTTTTTTATTTTTTTTTTTATTCTTACTCTTCTATCCTATTTTTTTTTCTTTACTACCACACAGTACACCGGTTTTTATTAAGCCAGAGCACTTCCACGCTGCGGCGTCCGATACATAAATGAAAACTACCTGTCCGTGCACCGGTTCACAGAAAGACGTTCCTAATAATTAGTCACCGAGTATAATAATAATATATAAGACGAGAGTACGAGAAATCGAGCAAGGGGGGTGGGGAGAGGTGGGGAGAGGAGCAGAAAAAAAGAGAAGAACTATATCACGAAGGCGAAATCAAATTACAACGGAAAAAAAAAATAAAAAATAATAATAATAACAAATACAAAAAAAAAAGACAAGGAGGAAGGGGGAAGAGAAACGCTACTAACGAAAATAATTAGTGTTTATGAAATCTTCGGAGTCTATGCGCTTATGTCGTACAATATAATATAGGTACTTCTATGTTATAGGTATAGGTTCCTACGTGGGACAGGTGTGGAAAAAAAGCGCATCGGAAATCTTTTGTCATCCCGACTTTTTTTTCCCCTCCTATCATACGCGAATACAAACAGTATTATTTCTTAAAGCCGATGTGACGATGTATAAAATATATGTTTTGTTTGTTATATATTATATTTTTTTTTTTTTATTAAACCATAACCTCCGTAATATAGAGGTATACTGACATATTATATACATATTATATGGCTGGTATATAGCTGCGGCAGAGTCCGGTATAGGTACACTCTTTCGTTATTCCTTTTCTTACGATATGTGTCCGTTATACAGACTACGACGGTCAACCGAACACGATAATTATTATTATTATATCACATTATTATGAAATTCTTTATAAATTACATTGCTTATACTCGTCACACGAACCCGAATATTGTGAAAACTGGCGATTCTCGTCTCTTCGACGGTTTTCGTATATAACACAAAACGATAATGATAATAGTAATAATATATATATACCGATATAACCGGGTAGCCGGTAAGACAACTGCCATACCCCAGGTTGTTTAGATACCGCGGTGATGCAATGATACTATTATAATGATTGAAAAAAAATTCTTTTTCGATTCTCAATCGACCAGCCGACCGTATTATTACCCACCTAAATATTATATTATATCGACTGGGCCGGTACTGTATAATATATTTCGTGGTAAGTACCTATATATATATATACCTTATAATATTATAATAAGTGTGCGTATATATTACAACACGACCGTGGTATCGATGGTCATATTTAGCGCTCCTCGAGAACTACCGTTAAATTGCATCCGCTATACTCGCAAGACACATAATGTATTATATATATAGATTGGGTTTATCGTTTTGGGAGCAAATACAAATGCAATTTTTTATGGTGTAAATAATTATTACCACGGTGGAAGGATTTCTCGTTCGTTAGTTCTGCTGCAGATGACCAGAAGGCAAATCGAAATTCCGGTTTTTTTTCCATCCGTTATAAATCTGTCCCGGTTTTACATTTTTTTTTTCTCCTTAAGTTATTGCATATTTAAACGATGTTGTTATATTTTAATATCGCGGTAGTACTGGATACCACGTTGGTAGTAGTTGTTTCGGGTTCAACACCTTTAAATCATAACGAATTTTAAAACAAATATGCGCTTTTCGGTTAGACGTTAATAATATTATTTGCATTTTAACTAAACGCATTATATAATAAATAGGTAGGTATAGGTACTCGGATACCGCATGAGAGAGATTCTATAATTTATAACGTTGGTAAAATACATTTTAAACTGTAATAACATAATACGTAAAACCAATCTATTTTTTAATTTTAGTGTAGTTATTCCGTAAATCGTTCGGATTCCTCTCTCTGTACTGCATATTATAATAGTTTCGGTTTTTATCTAAAGATAATAACGTTTAGACCTAGCATTGATTTCGTTTGATGACGATGTACAATATATTGTATAATAGAGGTATATTATATTATATCGACGTGGATCCCTTTGTTTAAACAATCAAACATATTATTAATATTAAACACCGCTTTTTGTCTATACGATTGAATTATAATAGACCTATAACAGAAATTAATTTTAATTTAATCGAATTTCGTTAGGATATATTTGTAGACGTTCTCGTAATATTGTATTTATACATTGATGGATAACATTTCGGATGTCCCTTTGACGCGTAAATGAGTTTGATAATATTTATAAAATATTATATAAATCATATTTTAATCATTTGGATATTTCCATATTATATAGGACATAGAATATAATGTATACACGGAATTTGAATACAGACGATCATTAATGATTATTGTTATAGGTTTTTAAAAACATAATTTGCGAATTTCCGTCGATCGATTATGCGTATCGAATAACTTTTTACGTGTTTCTTTTTTTTTTCTATAGTATTTTCAATATCAGATACATAATATATTGTTATACTAACAGAAATAAATCGAAACTTATTTAATGACTTTATTTTGAACGTATCAATGACGTTAAATATATTTTAATGTCGATTGCGTTTATATCATTATACTATAACGTTCAACACTTTATTTTATTTAAAGCAAATTCTACTCATTGAATATACGCTATCAAAATATTACGAAAATCAGACCAAAATGTACACCGCATACGATAAGCACCTGTTAAATATCACATAGTATTTTATCGTCACTAGCTATATAGGCAACGGTTATGCTGAGTATTTATCTTTTCGTCTTATACAAACAATAGATTTCAATCTATTATATTATTTAATATACCGTTAAGTTATAACTATCTGGACGAATTAAGCAGTTCGTCCACAAAAATATATAATATTTTACCGCAATAGATTCGAATTATGTGAGGTGGGCTAACCTAGCCTAACCTAACCGTGCGGGGAGGGGCAGCTGCGATGCAAGGGTATGATTTATTATTATTATTATTTTTTTTTTTTGACCGTATATATTCTGAAGTCTAAATAATATATTATGTATAATATGTATTATATATGTCAGGACAGTCGGGTGTACTCTAAACATCGGTCTGGAGACGCCACTGCAGGTTGACGGAGAAGAACAAAAAATAAATGTCTCATTACCTACCACGTGTGTTGGCTTAAGCACGATTTATTAGACGCAAAGTAAATATGCTTTTAACAATGATGACGTATTATACTCCAAGGAATTGTTTTTACTGCGTTATAATATGTTTGTGTGTAGGTATAGGAAATGTATTGAATTAATAATGTTGACAAACATTTCACATTTACACGCGTACAGAAAAATAATGCAGCCAACGCGTATAGTGTGATATTAATGTAATTGTATTTTATTTTCAACAATAAAACAAATAATATATATATATAATATATAATATTTATACTATGTGCAGTGTGTGTCTGTGTGACTGTGTGTCCTATATATAAAGACACGATTACCGAAAAAGCTAATAAAAATCCCCTACACGTATAGCAGACTATAATAGTATATATCTGAAATAAATATATACATTTATTTTTTATAGTTAAGCCGAGTATTTTTAGATTAAAATAATATTTACTAATGCGTTGAATAGTTTTTATTGCTACTACAGTCATTACGTCTTATTCTAAACATTTACAGAGGCGCGGGACCACACGAGTCAGAATGATAATATTGTAATCTTAAAACGTAAACAGTTCAAAAAATATTCCGTCTGAATAAATCAGATGTTTAAATGCAAAATACTGTGTGACATGAGGACTGCACACTACACTTGCATCCGCAACAAAATATGTTGACTATGAAGTTTCAGTAAAATATCTAATAGACGACGTGTGGCGTATGTGGTGCCGTACTAATGGGGGAGGGGGGAGATAAACCCCGAAATTGTTTCGGTGTAAAAAATTTTTTGGAAATGCCTTATCATGTGGTCGGTTAAGATTCATCCTGTTTCTAGATTAAATCCGCTACCCCCAAATTTAGTCCTAAGTACGCCATTGTATTTATGTACTTAACTGTTATGATGTATATATCTATACAGTATTCATACCTATTGGTATACCAACAATTGACATTATTTTATGCATTTTGCTAATCATATTTTTTTAGAAAATTTTATTGAAGTTATCATGATTGTTTTTGTGGACATATTTTTGTAAAATTATTATAATAATATAAAATACTGCAAAAGAGTATTATTGTTAAATCATTACGTCGATAAGTAGTCATCGGTATATCGATAGTTAGGGAACCCACTGAACTCTAAAAAAAAGTGACTACAACGGATGAGACGCAAATTACTTTTGATCTTTTCTACTCGTATTGGTTTTACCTATATACTTACTCTAATTTCGGTGTGATTAGTACACTTCCACCGAATAAGAAGGTTTAACTGAGTCGGAGCTTTTGTTCGTTATAATTATATTAAAACATAAATGATTCCTTTGGTCATAATTATTTCATAAAGTACGATATTATAAGATTATAAGATGTTATCAATTGCAAAATGTTTCACACTCGCGTTGAATAAGTTTGAACAAAATAATCAAATATATTACAATTATGTTTCTGAAAAAAGCGACAAGATAAATTTGTTATGTAAAGTCAATAATTATATAATATTATAATAATGACAAATCAATTTACGACACCGAAAACTGCATGGCGTGTAGTAATATGATTAAAAGGAAAAATTGGTTTTCGGAATAATATACAACAATTGGAGTCAATTAAAAGGTCAAATTATCACATTTTTAGTGAATTGATGTTATGTGTGTAATCTTTTAAATGAGGACAGTCATGTCTTGTTTTTTAATCAAAGACCGAAAATAATTTACTTTTATTGGCCGCGTATAATAATATGCTCGAGTCGAGTACAACAATATTGTTATCGTGGAGAGGATCTAAATGTAGAATCTTAAAATATTAAACAAAAATGTTATTTACGCACAATATGAAATTTAAAAAAAAAAAAAAAACGAACACTAAAATCGACGAAAAAATGTCGTGTTTATATTAATATTCTTCGGCGCTCGAATCGAATAATATTTCACACAGAGACATATTTGAAAGGTGTAGGTGGGTAGGCACACTGTCTTTCCGACAAGTCCCGGGCCCCTATATATCGTAATATTAAATTTAGAAATTATTCACTGCGCGTCTTTGAATCACTGCAATAATATAATCATTGTAAATTACAACAACAACAACAATAATAATAATATATCCTCCACCTTGGTCCTTTTAATTATTTTCGGAGTATAGTAGTGTCGTCATTATTTCGAGAGGCGTGTATTGTTTAACGCGTGTAAAAAGACATACCCGTCTGTGGTAAAAAAAAAACAAAAAAAAACAAAAAAAACGCAAACAGTAAACAAAAAAAAAATAGTGATCAATAAAAAAAAAACGAACTCGGCTGCAAAACGAATGTCATTGTCGTAATATTATTATTATTAAGTCGGCGGCGGCTACGGTTGTCGTCGTCGTCGTCGTCTTGCATAATTATTATACTGCGGCAGCCACGGGAATAAATGAAATCACACGAATTTAGAGTAAGTCGTCATCGTGTATTATATACCGCAAGCGTTAAGGGGTGGCAGCTGCAGAATGGGGTGGTAGGTGGCGGTGGTTATGGAGATAGTATTTCACCCGCATAATATTATTATTACATATTGTCGTTATCATTATTATCATTATTATGCGACACGCAAACCCGTATCACGGTCACCGCGCCAACCCCTCCGACCGGCCCACGAAGAGTGCGCCGAATTTCCTAGCGACTTATAATATATCATTATACTACCGTACCGTTACTGCAGCCGCCACGCATACTGCTATTGCTATTGACTGCACCGCGGCTAGGGGTTGTTGTTGTTGTTGTTGTTGTTGTTGTTGTGCATTTGCGAGTTTTACGTTCGAATCTGTTGCCGGGCAATGATTATTATTGTTTTACTAAATAACGAGCGCGTAAAACCGTTTCGCAAATATAACGTTATACGCTGTGACCTACATAATAATAATAATAATAATATCGTCGTTGTACTATTAATATATAACAATATATTAGTAGCAGTACCTACTATTATTAATTGTCGGGTTCGCGATGCGATTTTCCGCGGTTGAAATGCAATACGACCGCGTGCCCGTAAAAATAACTGTGGCATGCATTTGTGCGTCGATATTTTAACACGTATTGATTAGCCGTAAATATCGCGAGTATTATAGGTATATAATATAATGGCAATATGGTACAAATACAAACGCGGTGCCGGTTCCGGCCACGACTGCTGCTCTGTCACAAATCGACTGCGATCGCCGTCCGACCGACAGAAATAAAATATAAAACGCAGCGATATAATAATCGCGAGCGTGTAAAAAAAAACACAAAAAAAAACGGCACGTACCTATAATGGGTTGCGACCGCTGTGAAACCGTCGACGTGCAGTGCGTTTAGCGATATCTGCAGCAGCAGTCGGATGCACGTGTTATTTTTACCGATACCTGGGTATAGTATGGTAAAAAATCCATATAGTGTTGTACCAACATGTTATACGCCCTCTTTTTGAGGCGACGATGACGAATATTTCTGATTTTAAAAGTGCAAAACTAATCAACACTACAAAATACACAAGAACAATTTATTATTTTGCAACGCTCTACAGTAGGTACCTACTGTATACATTCACAAACTTTACATAAATACATCTCTTGCGATATTGTTCTAATTTTTTATTTATCTGCTTATAAGCATTAAAAACGATTTCGTATCCTCTCGCAGGCCGGATTTAACATAATTGTATAAGACTTAACGCGATAATAACCTCGGAAATTAAATTATTATATACTCTGTGTACAAAAATCATATAACGTTATTATATTTATTGTTTATATATTACCCGTAATACAGGTAGGTATACATTTTATGGGCACAACTTGTTTTTTTAATAATTTTCGATATTCATAACAGAAAATCGATATTAAACTTTTTGGTTCGGTCGGAGAGTGAATCGGCCGAAAGAGGGATGGTATACGGTTTTGGTTACCCGTGTGTTGGAAATGGCTACAGACGATTTTAATAGGTATACATATACTTATAATATACCGTGCAGACGAGCTGATGACGACGATTTGCGAGTCTAACGAATTTCGTTTTACTCTTCGTCGTCATACTCAGACACTCAGTCACTGTTTCACAGACTGCACGCAGCGAGTGTTCTAATAAAGTCGTCCAGTCATCCCAACGGATTTTACGGTACAGACGTCGTCGCTTCTCGAGTGGCCCCGCCGCACATGTGTTAATACTCGAAACGATCGCGAAAGTCTGTATAGTTGTAGGTTTGGTGAGGTTTTTATTTTTTTTCATATATATATAAATACACCGATGATTAAGACATCGCACAGATCGTGGTCTCACAACCGTTTCGAAGCGTCGTTACATAATGACATTATGATAATAATTATTTACGAGTAGAGTCGTACACATAGGTATGGATTTTCATGTCGTTACATATTATAATATTAATTTAACCGCCGTCGACGGGCAGTTTGACGGGCGAGTGCAAAACGAATACGATTCGCAGAGTTCACGGGAAAAAGTTGTTTTTGCATAATATTTTTACAATATTTAAAAAGGGAACATTAACTGTATACCTACGTATAGAGTTTCATTGGCGCGACTTTTAATACCTATCTTGTAAACCGAGAGGGAAATAATGTACTTATTTATTATAAATTGTCATTATTGATTTTTATTTTGAAGTACGCTTGCAAAATATGTGTTCAATCGAATCAAATTTTTACCAACCATCGGTTTTTTGTATGATTGTGATTTTGTTTGAAAACTGTTTTGAATTGGTCTCTTATTAATAATATTGTGCATTCATAATTTTGATACATACACGAAACGATATAGTACTTATTATAACAAGACACCGTGCTGTTTTAATTTTGTATCTTTTTATTAAAGATGTTTTTTTTTTTTTTTAATTTGCATGCTAAAACACATTTTTATTTACACTGCAGACGATTATTTCTCCACAGTTTTCTCGTTTTCAATAAGACACACGGAGAATATAAGCAGCTGTAAGTTCGCAAATTAAATTATTTTGACTTTTTAGAGCTTATAAATGCGGATCTTGTAAGTCAAAAACTCACAAACAATTTGTTTGTACTCGAAATACGCAGCAACACACTATATACAATAGTGAAGTATTTATAGGTAATGCACATGCAATTTTAACTATATTAGTGTATAATAATAATACGCAGTGAAACTTCCACCTAACGGACACCTCCTAATAGCGGACGTTTTCATGGTAACCAGTATACTTTCTACAATCTGAACCCTCTGAATAGCGGACACTTCGATAAAGGACGATACAATTTCGGCGACCCAGAGTGTCCGGTATTTAGAGGTTGTACCTATATGTAGATGAATAGTTTCTTACCCATATTAACTACAACACCATTTAAAAACTCCGGCCGTCGGGATAGTTCGTAGGAGCGAGTTCTAGACGTCGCAGATAAGTATATACGAATTTATTGCGATGCTGTTTTTTTTTCATGCAATCGAAAATAAAATATTATTTTGATCCCTAAATATATTTTTATTTTTTTTTTAGTATTATAGATTTTTAGTTATACCTACCTACCAGCTATAACCAGTAACCACAAAGTCACGCGATAAGGGGTTCGCTCCGTCATCGATTATCGTAAAAACCAACCTTTACGACATCATATTACGTCCACCTAAACTGCATAATCGCTACCACCCTACAGATTTGTGGTTTTTTTTTTTTTTTTTTGGTTCAGAAGAATATTATTTGAAACGTATTCACTGAAGAGTATACAATAATATTATTATATGATACAATATTATATATTATTATCTATATATGTCCTGGACGAAATGATGAAAGGACAATAGCTTACGCTTTGGAATTGTTTAGGTATACGCAGTAAAATATATAATAAATAATAAATATTTGGGGCCTGTGATTGGCCTCAGTCAACGACGCGTTCTGAGGTCAAGTATCGGTTGCCGTCACTAGTTCCCGGATGGGTGACCACCACCCGGGTTTTTAGTGACGAACCTTGCCCCACACATACACGTGTTTCTCAACCAACCGTAACCCCCCTACGAAATGCTAATGACCACCGTTGCCGATGCTTAAGATCAATAGAAAAAAAAATAATAATTTATAATAGTTTATGTATTATAACTATAATATATAATACACAGAGACCACGTATATAGATATAATGCTGGCGAGTAGTTAATTCAACTTTTTTTACTCTACCCATATTAATTATATAGACTGAATTTTTCCCGGAAAATTTTGCCCCATCTAAATGTGTATTTATTAAAATGCCTCAGACGTGAATTTTTTTCATTATTTTTAATCACTAAAACTGCGCAACTGCGGAAACTCGGCAACTTGCAAATCGAAAACACAAGACGTCTGATGAAACGAATTTACACCAGAAAAAGGTGTGTGTCGTTTCTATGAAAGAAGTTTCTTCGTCCACACTGTGATTATTAATAACAAACGAAATAGTTTAATTGGACATTATATTAGGTATAATATTTTCAGACCCATTTATTCCGCATTTCAACCAGTATGTATAAGTATAGTTTTGAAACAACCTATTAAATATTAAATAATAAATATTCCTCCCATATTACTATTCCTCCGCATCTACCAATTTTGACCTGAAGTCATTCTGGTTATACCTACCTACTCCACAACTGTATAATATGACTAATTAATTTAAAGAAAAAGAAAAAAGAAAACATAAATACATCCGACTGAATTATTTAACTCGAAATATTGTTTTAGATATATTATGCGCAAATGGAATTATATATTTATAATTATACATTTCTGTATAATAAACGATTCTGCAGGCAACTAATGATGTATACAAACGTACCTATATATAATATATTATATAGTTTTATTATATATATTTCAATATTTGTAAATAATTACCTACTCAAGAAGGTACACAAAGTAGATCTTCGTATAACAATACGCGAGACCTTCGCTATTTATAGACAAACAACAGTGCGAGATCGCTGGGGTCGTAAAGTATAATGAATGAATGAATCCCAAACATCTGACGACCCTTCCACCCTACACTGGACATTCGACACTCGACGTTTGACCAGAGACGGACTCATCACCCCCCTCCCTCTTCAAGGTTATGGTCTAAAAACTTTTTAAAAAAAATGCAATTTCAAAAAAAAAAGAACTCATGACCTCAAAACCCAGGAATAATTGACACTGGATGTCTTTGGAAACTTAAACGAATTTGTTATTGCTTTTATTTAAAAATCAGTATATATATATCTTATGTGGTTTTAGTGCAACAAAACGAGGTTTTTTGGTCAAAAACCTCGAAAAGTACAAAAAAAAGTTAATTATTGCATGCATAAGCATGAGGTGTACTTGAAAAACGTTTGTGTACCTGGGAGAGCATCTCGATAAGCGTTCCCGAAAAAAAACGCAAATGCATCGAAGTCTGAGCCCTAAATTTTATTATTGACTACCTTTATAATTGCGCGTAGCACCAAGTATGGCCCACAGTGTGTATGATTCGGTGCGCTATGCATAATATACGCAGCGTTTAAAATGTTAGAATACTCATAGGATAGGTATGCAGTGTGATGGAGTTTTTCGAAAGCGCGTGAACGTGGTGGTAAAAAAAAAAAATTGCCGGGAGGTCAAAAATATGTCCGGTTACCACGATAAGTATACCTTATTATTATTATTATTTTATCGTATAATATGATATTGAACAGAAGACTTGTAAATCGCGCGGGGGGGGGGGCTGTCGTCGATTCCGGTAAAACCGATTTTTCACTTTATCCTGCGAGCGAGTGCAGAATTTTTACACCTGTCGCGTTTTCGTCCCGTCACAATATTATCGGATAACACAATATAATATTATAATATTATAATATCGATCCTGCACGATCGCTACGGGCGCGGTGCGGTTATAATACGACGTGTTGTACCTAGATATATATCATATCATTATTATTATTATTTTTCTATATACGCAATGTAGTACAGTACATCGTAGGTACACATCTGCTGCGAGGTGGTGGCGGCGGCGGCGTCGAAGCGGCGCGGAATGAATGGAAAAAAAAAATAAATAATAAATAATGATAATAAATAAAATATACGGAATGACAATAAATCACGGACGGAATCGAATCACGAATTAAATTACGAGCGAAAACGAGAAATAGGTATTAAAAAAAAAAAAAAAAAAACACGCGCTGAACAGTATATACCTACCTACCTAAATAATAATAATAATAATATTATATTATTGTGATGCGTGTGTGTAAGACCGCGATGGGGACTTCGGGCTATGTTCCGTACACGCAGCTATACGGTCATCTCGATTTTTTTTTTTTTTTTAATTACTGGTTTTTCTTCCGAATAAACGTGCTCGTAAATCGTCGCCGATATGTCTTCCGACGCCGACCGAATATTACCCCCTTCGCACAACTGCTGCACACGTATATTATCATTATTACGATATTATTATTATTATTATTATTATTGTTTAAGACCCGCGAGGCTCACGACGTCGGTCGGTCGAGTTTCATTGAAAAAACGGCAACGATAACCCCGACGATCGTATTTATATATATAATATAATATACGCCACATATCTTCGCGGCGACTACGTCGTGTCATTATCCGTGTTAAATTATTTTTTAATATAATATTACCCGTATAATAATACCCGCGTTGATCGGTATATAATACAATTTTTGCGACTCGCAAGACATTTCGCACGAAACGGAATCTCACGCGTAACGCAAAACGTAATGACATATTTTATATACTGTTTAAATATTTATGTCTCAAAAAACAAACATCGCATATTACAACATATTATATTGTCGCCGCTAGAAATTTTTACTATATATTATAACCTTTACATACGCGCTCGATAAGCTCTCGTCTAACCTCTCTCACCTGCCGCAGACCTATATACGGTCAGTGATGAGTATAGCACGAGCTCTGACCCTCGGGCTCTACTCCACTTGGAGTGTCCTGCGATAAAAAGGATCTGCAGCCCGAACGGAAAAAAATTTGGTGCTGATGACCGAAATATTTTTATGGTTATCAAGACTATATTATATTATAACGATATGATACGACACGATGAAAAACAGCTGTTGGCTCGGGGACAGCCTCATAATACAAACCATATGTCAGTGGGAGCCAGAGATTCCGGCCGTTGCTTGACCTCAGAACACGTTAGTGACTGCAACCGACCACCGTGTCGGACTAGCTCACCGAAAATATTCATTTGCTATTTTTGGTCAAACTATAGGTATTTATATGTATATGACCGCGTTGCGCGTGCAGCGAATCATTTTGGAATTATTACGATGTTCCTATTAACACCTACCTGTACGTCACTATAACCGTACACTTTTTACTTACCTGACTTGGGAGCAGGAAGAGGATTTGCTGTAACCCACACTGGTTAAGGAATATCGAGTGTTCGGTAATACAATTATTATCCTATGTAATGGCTACAATAGCCGTCAAGTATTTTATAAATTGTAATTTTCATAAAATGTATACACCGTTTCGGCATTAACTCGTTATAACTTATAACTTATATTACGAGGTTATAACAATATGTCGGTCGTCTACGGTTAACGGGTGTGTGTGGGTGGAGGGAGATCTGTCTTTACCGATATTTATATTGTTCTTTATTTGTTTGGACGGGTTGATGCCCAATAACAACAGAGGGTATAGTACGTATAAAGTCTTATCATCAAAGATCGTGATATTATTATTATAAAGTTCAAACAATAATGGTTGTATTGATAAAAATATAAGTTATTCAAACATTCATTAAAAACACGAATAGTTGGTATAGCTAGTATTACAGTTGCCTACACAAAGGCGAGCTGATCGATAGTAAAAATGTATTCACCGGTTTCATAGAAATCCATGCATTAATAGAGACTACAGTTCGTAAATTGGAATATTCGTAAAAAGTGTTTGGGTTACCTACTTAATGTGTCTGTGAACCGAACAATTTAATTTCGCAAGCAAATCTGGACGATAAATATTATATAGGTACATCATATTTTGATACTATTATAATTTATAGTTAATATAATTACTTGCCATAAAATGCTACAAAATATCCTATAACCAACAACTCTTTCCTTTTCGCATCGAAATATTATTCAAGGTTTTTAAAATGATATAATATAACGTTCGAATTATATAGGAGTGAACAGTCGACATCGACGACGCACAATATCTAAAGTACCTATACACTATTGACTCGTGGATCAATAATCGTGTCGAACCTACTGCACTCGACGACCACTCATAATATATTACTTACTCGATTAAAATTATGCGAATACGCGATGGAATATTTCGAATCACAGGTTACGACTCGGACATGACGACGAAAAATCGAAAAAATCGTATCACGCGATATATAAGTGATGTGATCGATCCGAAGTGTATATTTTTTTGGATGTAATTCAATGTGCCTTCCGAATTCCAAGTATAGGTACGCCGTTTGTTAAATGAAACTGATGTACTTCAACGGTGAAGTTTGCATTTTTTTGTTAGTTTTAATGCATATTTTTTTATATTTTGGTATGTTTAGAATTTGATTTCATAGTAATAGAGTCCTAAAATATCATTTTCAAACAGTTTTTCAAATTTAATTTCAATTTTTTTTTTTTTTTTATAAATTATGATTAGAAAAATTATTTTAAGTTTGTTGCAAATTATATACTAGGTAGGTGATTAGGCAACCTGATAAAACATCGCATTAAAAAAAATAATAATTTAATGTACCAATTTTTAAAACAAAAAAGCATTTTTGATGTCCATTTTTCGATTGTTTTTTTGAACATTGGGCCATAGTGATCATTATCGCGAACATCTCCGAAACGTCGTCGGACATAATAATATTATCGTAACGCGATAACGTATATTATACCGTTTTGACGGAGTCTCCTTTTAAACGGGCCGCTCCGAGTATATAATAAGTACGTATATACGACGACGATAATAAAGATAATAATAATAATATTATGGTATATACGTTTTGGTGCGCTCGCCCCGTCGGAAAAACCGTTTTTCTTTTCTTTCTGTCTATGCCCGTCAGACCGATGGCACACACTGCTCGGCGTATAATAGGTATACGTATAGGTAGGTACTGCACGGTGCGAGGCTCGGATGAAATTTCAAATTATTCTCCGGCGACTTCCTACGCGACGGCGACGTGTACTTGACACATTTCGCGAGAGTGTAGAATATTGTTATATCAAAGTGTATTATTATATGCGCCTGCCTGCCTACGCCGGCGAAAAGTTTCCATTTCGTTCTCCACAATATCATTTACCCACCTACGCGTTACATTATTGTTATGCGGGTGTACCCTCCCCGCCGTGTGCCGCGCGATAATAAGGGTAATACGGTCCGCGGCGATTAAGCGGGCGGAGGAAATTCTGCGAGACGTCAACGCACCCCCTCACCCGCCCGCTCAGACGTCAACCGTGCCGTATCAACGGTCTCGCCGATAAAAATTTTTTTTTTATTATCGTCGTCCGCATCGCGCGGCCTTCGTAAATAAATAATAATAATAGTTATACCGTACAAACGAAACGTTTTCGCCGAAACGAACTCGCCCGAAAAATACTTAAAACTAAGTGACACACGTCACACGTTCCTGGGGGCTTTTTTACTTTTTCTTACGACTATCATCGTTTTCGGTATTCGGGCTTTCGTTTTTTCCCCGCGGGCGAAGTAAACTCTCATTATCCCGAAAAATAAAAACGTTTTTGAAAATTGTTTTTTCCGTCAACACGGCTAAACCGCTACCTAAACGAAAGAAAAATTGTACATTTTTTTTTGACTTTTTTCACATGTTTCATGTGAAACATGTGACCTAACCTAACCTAACCTAATTTAGATAATATTAGTCATAAGAATTTGAAGTTAAGTATCGGGAGGATTGGCTGCAAAGTATGATAAGTAATAAGTATAGATATGTAACCCTCGAAATGTTGATATTCATATTGTCTGCTCAATCTAAACTTTATATACCTATTTAAGGCACTTATATAATTAGAGTCCAATTATTTGACATGGTGGTTTTTGGTGACAATTG
Source organism: Nasonovia ribisnigri (assembly GCA_027563435.1). NCBI lineage: Eukaryota > Metazoa > Arthropoda > Insecta > Hemiptera > Aphididae > Nasonovia > Nasonovia ribisnigri. The sequence continues at coordinate 6,788 of JANEHU010004670.1, read as the reverse complement.
AATAGGTAGAATATTCCGACCGGATAAGATGTACATTATTGTGAAACGGTCAAATGAAATTCATGGTTTGATCGCATATTTTTGCATAAATTCACCTATACAAATAATAGGTAGGTGTATATTTTGACAAAACGAATTATTTTCAACAACATTATATTTATTATTATTATATTAATACTATGTCGGGTTTTCACACCAAGATAAATATAGTTTTCCTTCTCTAAGTCTGAGGAAGAACAACGTTCGCGTGCCTTGAAAATATAATTTATGCGAACGATTCATTTTCTATAGTAATGGCGTGGCATTTGTGCGAATTCACGTGTGGCCTTTCAACAACTTTTTCTGCTGTAACAAATGTCCGCCCCACAGCCCCCACCGACGATATTACATAATAATATAGAAAGAACAGCTCTCAGTACGTAAATAATATTTATATAAGGGACGGGGATCGCCATAATAATATACAATAATATTTGATATTATGGGCATTCCATGCCGCGATTGTCTGTCTTTGTCTAACACACGTGGTACATAGGAATAACGACCTAAACGCCTGACAAAATTTAAGGTACTTCTAGTTATTCTTGATTTAAAATATGTAAAGATTTTTGAATTGGTATACAAGTTTACTTTGCATCGGTCGAAGCACTTCTTCGATTATATAGCAAATTTTGTTGAAAATAAATATTTTACGTTTTATAAATTTGTTAATTTTTATTATTAAATATATAAAAAAAAATATTAAAATTATGCTTCGACCGATGCAAAGTAAACTTGTATACCGATTTTATTCAAACATCTTTACATATTTTAAATCGAACAACTAGAAAATACCTTAATTTTTGTTGGGCGTTTAGGTCGTTATTCCTATGTTCCACGTGTGTTAGACAAAGACAGATAATCGCGGCATGCAATGCCCTTATATATTAAAATTTAGGGCTCGGAACGAATTTATAGGAGGCAACATTTATAACATTTCAAATATGGCGGAAAACTTTTTGGCCTTTCTATTCGAACTGAAATATAGTTAAATAAAATATATCCCGAAAAGATAGTGCATCAGGACATTATAGTGCGACGGAGATTGAAGACAGCGTTTGAGAAAGAAAAAGATGCATTTTTTTTTTTAGAAAATATTAAATAACATGAAAATCAAAAACCGCGCACTGCTGCCCTAAACTCGAAAAACGTGATTTTTCGATCCCTAAACTCACCACCGCTCAGTTTTCCAGCTCGGTCCGCCCGCGGGCTAGCGCGTAGAACAGAACACTGCTACAACAACTTTCGAGCCCTACGACGTGCGTACTGCAGCCACGCAATGTCACGCACCGCACATTAATTTTCATGTCCGCCACACGAGTTCCGGTCGGATTTCGAGAGCCCGGCGCAGGACCGCTCGTCGCTCGTCGCCGCAATAACCGGCCGGCTATTTCCGTCCGTTATTAAATCATCATAAATATAGTTCACACGAGGACGTCTGTGATCCGCAGGGCGGCGGCGGAGGTTCCGTCGTCTGTACGAGAGATGTGCGCTTCAGACGCGGATCGCGCGGCGGCGGCGGCGGCGGCGGAAAGTGGGCGCGTCGTCATTAACATAGGCGTTTTTATTTCGGTCGCCGCCGACGGTCGACTCGTTTTCGCTATTTTTACGCGGCCAGACGAATAAATTTAGAAGTGTCTCGGCCGGAAAAGTCTCGAGGCACGTACGCGCCGACGACGACCCCCCCCCCCCCGAAAAGGCCGCCCGGCAATAGCGCGTGTGCGCACCTCGTAAGATATCACATCGCCGACGAGGTGTTGTCGAGCGTAAAAATAATATATTACAATAACAGTAATAAGACTTCCGCGCGGGTGTCCCGCGACAAGGTTCCGACGGTTTACCGTGTTTTCGGGCGAGAGAAATATCAATAACATACCAGCTGCGACACAGAGTAATTTTTGACAGCTATTTTTCTTGGATCAAAACTATAGACCAGTGTTTACACCTATTGCCATGTATGGCGGTTTCTTTTTTTTAGAAATTTAACGAATTCGATGTGAAATACGCGAGCGGGAACCGAGGCGCGGGGTTGGATACAATATTATAATCTAGACGAAAGAGTCTAAAGTCTAGACGAGCGGAGTGGAGCGGCACAACAGTATTATATTATTATGCACTATAGTTGAGTGACACTTATATGGGTCGACCCTGCAAAAGTTAAATTAAAAAAAAAATATATACAGGGTGTTCCAAATTTCATGTGACAGCAGATTTCACCATGATATATTTAAATTAGGGGAAAATGACCTATATGAAAACCTTTTTGAATCATATAATCTAAAATAATTTGATATTAAATAATTTTTTTATTAATTAGTGTAGGGGGTTCGAGGGTCAACTTTTAAAATTCAAATGGGAACCTATATTTTTGAAATATGATTTTTGTGCAGTTTAATTTTCTATGAATTTTGACGGGTAGTTTACATTAATGTGTTAATAATTGAAGGAGCTATGGACATCTGAATATTTGTGTAAATTTATAAAATGTCAATAGTGAATAATACTAAAAGTGCTTCCGTTGTACGACCTTAATAATCCGGGTATCGAATTATCAATTTATTACAGTATACAGTAGTCGGTTCAAAACGTATATCTGTATACCGTTTGATATTATAACCGGTTACAGATTATTTTTATTTATGATGCCGTAATTGCATTTCTTAATCTGAGAACCGTTGAGTGTATAATCAAGACCATGATAATAGTGTTTTGTACTATCAAATAATTTTATCAATGATATAAGATATTATATTTTATAACCTTAAAATTATTTAATGCTTACCAAAAATCAAAGATTAGGTCTATAAACCAGCTTGTGCTACCTCTATGATAATTGATAACGCTTGTCACTTCTTACTTTATAATTTTTATATGACAGTTAAAACTTAAAACCTCGACAAATGCTTAAACTTAAAAGTTAAATTAAATTAAATTAAAATAGTCAATAGATATTATAAATTAATTCATTTAATTCATTATTTCAATCTAGCTGTTTTTATAAGTTATGGTAGTTAGTGCGTTTGAATTTTTGTTAACTACTTGTTATTGTTTGGAAATGTTTGCATTCGTTTTAAACTGACATCAGAATATGTAATTTCGATAATTTGGTATATTTATCTATTTACACTTAAAAGGTACTTTATTTTTCTTGTTAAAATTATATTTTTATTCATTACCATCATTGTTTAAAATTTGAGAATGTTATTCACCTACCTATAGTTTAATTATTTATCAATTTGTTAATACCTTCAATGTCATATTTAATGATAGTATAACAATATACTAATGCAAGATACATATCGAAGACTTAATAGTATGTACCTATTATTGTATTTTTGTTTTTTCTCTGATTGATAAATTTCTTTCATTCATGACCTGTAATCTTACAGTACCTACTATAAATCCTTTATGTTCTGGCCGAAAAAGGTACCAAATTACAAAATATGCCACTGAATACAATAATCATATTTAATTATATCGGTAGTTGGTATGTGAATATAGAATGCTTAATATCCAGTTTTATATTCTGAGTGGTAATGACTAATGTTAATAAATTTATTGAACCTTTACATTAAACAATATACATTTTTATATCATTAGATAAGAGATTGATTTAACCCTAATATTTATTGGAGGTTTTGAGACCAATAATTTTTTAAACTTCAACTATTAATCTTATGATAAGGAAATTTTAAATCTAAAGAATTAACATTTTTCTTAAATTCTTGAAATGTAGATTATACCTTGTTAGATTTTTAATGGCCACTAAGATGTACTTATTATACATTTATTAATCTATAATTATTACATTGTACATTTTGTACTTATCTAAGATTTCAAATTTGAAATTACCATATTCATCACAATTCAATGTGTAATTTTTATTTATTTACAAGTATCTAGATTTTCTAATATACCTATTTAACATTATTTTACTTTAATTCCTGACTCGTGACTCATGAGTAATTATTTCTAAACAATTAAAATATTTTTAAGATTCTTGTAATGTAGACAAGTTGAACCATTTTGAATAAGATAATTTTTAAATTCCATAGTTATCATTATTCTCAAATATTCTTCAATTTCTCTAAAAGACATTGTTCATTTATACCTATCTAGGATTTTGAATTTCAAATTCGCTTTTTCATCACAATTCTATGTGTATTCTTTGTTTATTTCATTTTTATTTGGCCCATAAATTTAAACTAAACATTTTATTGGATATTATTAATTTTCTTTAAAAAGTTTAATGTTATGTATGGTAAATTATTATGAAAAAGCAATGTTTAATTCTCTAAAAGTCATTATTCCTAAGAATTCAAACGTGACATCATTTTTTTATGAAATTATCTTGTTATGTATTTTTACTATAAAGTGGAACAATTCAGCATATTTCAGCACCTAAATATCTAGATTTGCTAATATATTTAATATTATTTTACTTTAATTCCTGACTCATGACTCATGAGCAATAATTTACTTAATAAATATTTGCATGTATGGTTTTTTGTTGGTTTGTGTTAATAAAATTGTAGAATTTATAACTTTTTGACTTTAATGCAGTAATATTTTACAAGGTTATTCATACAAAAGCAACCATTTTGAGTGCTTATGAATGCCTTATAATTATTATTTTCTACTAATTTGTTTAAACATTGGTCGCATTTAATAGTGTATTAAATATAGAAACCAATACAATTTAGAAGACGATTTACCTAATTTAAACCTCTGTCATGGACTAAAATTCTGCAAGTTTAAAATGGCAATCATAATCATATTGTATTGAGAGTATATAACTTATTGCAAATAAAAGTATTGCGAGTGTTTTAAACAATTAGTTGGTACCTATATTGTCATATTGATATAACTTAAAGACTTCGGTATAGATTGTAGTTATATTTTACAAGGTTATTTGCACAAATCAATTGAAACTCTTGTACGAATAATGTTCACTAAGTTTAAATTGTGAAGTATGTTTTCATTAGGCATTTATTAAACTGCTAACTTTTATAAACTGCATTTCTTTAGATACCTACCTATATTAGATATTAACGAATAATGAGTTTACTTTTAAATTTAGTTTACCATACATAGCTTGATAGCTCAATCATTTTATTATAATAAAATGAATGTTGATCCTTTCTTATCAAAATTGTACACATTTCAAATCTATACATTTTTTAATATTAAATTAAAAGTTTTAAAATTGCCCTAAATCCAGACGGAAAATGCTTCTAAAAAATATTCAATCCTGGTCTAAAACCTAACCTTATTCGCCACTCAGAATATATTACAATAATTTTTTACTGATGCAATTGACATATTTAAAATACTTGATGATAATGTTTGATGTCATGATTGGGACTTGGATGTTGTTATAATTTATTAATAAGGTTATAAGGTTTTTACTTATTAGAGCACAAAAAACTTCATAAAAATTTAGTTTAAAAATTAAATTACTTACACAAATGTGATGTATTTTACCATTGTTGTGTAAATATTGTGTGACTTCCATGTCGCTTCCATGTGATGATGACATGCGCTCCATGACACATATGTTTACCACTCATATCAGCCTATAGTTTTTTTTTTTTGCTAATAAGCATTAGAGCAATAGGTACAATTATTTAAAAAAGGAAAACTCGATAATACATTAATAATAATTAAATACACTTTTAATAAATTCATTCAAAATTGTCTTTTACTAGTGCATGCATATTTGCACATATTTTTATGCGTATGTGTTTGTGTTTAAAGCTTTTAAGTCTCTAAGTCTAGCAATAACTTTTAGTCTTTAATAACTTTTAATTAATGTAACAACATCCAAGCCCTAGTTATAATAATTTAATATTGGATTGATCATATCTTTATGTTGTGAAAAGGTGATGTTCTTTCAAAATCTGTTTGATTTTATATGCATCATTTAGCATTATGTTGAACGCGAGGTTTAATCATACAAGTTTTTGAAATTAATGTTGTCATTTTGCAGTGTTTAGAAATGTTATATCTAATATTAAGTTGATTCAAACAAAATATAAAAGTATAGGTAATAGGTATGTAAGTATAAAGTATGTTATTAGTTATTACCAAGGCTCGGAACTTTAAGCATATTTGTTTAGAAAGTGCATATTGAAAATCTGATTCGATACAAATTTGATTCATAGTACGTATATTACAAATACAAAAATTTTTATTGCATAATTTTGAATATTTGGTGATTTTTGTACAAATTCGTATATTTTAGGTTTAAGAACATAAATTATATGCATATAATATAGATTTAACGTAAACAATTTTTTTTTTAGAAATTTATACTTTTATTAAGTTCCTAGTCTTGGTTATTATTTATTATACAGTAGTACATATAAATTTAAAAATATGAACAAGCACCTACATCAGTCAAAAATACAGATAGCTACCTAACATATTTGTATACATTTTAAACAATTGTATGCTGTATGATAACATTTATACAACAATTTTGTGTAGGTAATAAGCTATTGCCTATTTGTCAACTGAATGATATTTATTTCAATTTTATATTATAAATAGTAAATGTTATGTAAGATTATTGAGGAGACAAAACCCGTTCCATAGCATTGATTATAAATTTATAAATAATACAATATCCAATATACCTACATAATATTATGTATACACTATACGGTATATTATTATCTAATGTGTTGTTTTTTTTTTATTATCAATAGAATAATGTGATTTGACCTTTGTAATATAAAATGAAATTA